>JACEEZ010013206.1:144632-147132 GCA_016584305.1 Chionoecetes opilio
GGGGACTATTCTTGGCATTTCTGTGGGTTATTTTCCTGATTTCTGAGGGAGAGGGGGGACTATTCTTGGCATTTCTGTGGGTTATTTCCTGATTTCTTGCTACTGACTGACTACTACTACTACTACTACTACTACTACTTACCTGCTCGGAGATATACCCACCCATTGTATTATTATTATTATTATTATTTTTTTATATATATTTTCTCACATTGAGGAATTACCGTTACCTTCCTTTCCTATTTTAGTGACAATACATCCAAAACACAGGTGGTTGGGGGGGATGTGTGGGGGGGGTGTATAAGGGTTGGTGTTGGTGTGGTGGTTGTGTGGGGGTATGGTTGTAGTGTGTGTGGTGTATGAGGGTGTGGGGGGGGTGTATGAGGATGTGGGTTTGTTGTTGGTGTAATAGGTTGGGTGTGTGTGTGTATGAGGGTGTGGGGGGGGGTGTATGAGGGTGTGGGTGTGTGTGGTGTATGAGGGTGTGGGTGTGTGTGGTGTATGAGGGTGTGGGTGTGTGTGGTGTATGAGTGTGGGTGTGTGTGGTGTATGAGGGTGTGGGTGTGTGTGGTGTATGAGGGTGTGGGTGTGTGTGGTGTATGAGGTGTGGGTGTGTGTGGTGTATGGTGTGTGGTGTGTGGGTGTATGAGGGTGTGGGTGTGTGTGGTGTATGAGGTGTGGGTGTGTGTGGTGTATGAGTGTGTGTGTGTGTGGTGTATGAGGGTGTGGGTGTGTGTGGTGTATGAGTGTGGGTGTGTGGTGTATGAGTGGGTGTGTGTGGTGTATGAGGGTGTGGGTGTGTGTGGGTGTATGAGGGTGTGGGTGTGTGTGGTGTATGAGGGTGTGGGGAGGTGTGGGTGTATGAGGGTGTGGGTTGTGTGTGTGGTTATGAGGGTGTTGGGGGTGTGGGTGTATGAGGGTGTGGGTGTGTGTGGTGTATGAGGGTGTGGTGTGTGTGGTGTATGAGGGTGTGGGTGTGTGGGTGTATGAGGGTGTGGGTGGTGTGTGGTGTATGAGGGTGTGGGTGTGTGTGGTGTATGAGGGTGTGGGTGTGTGTGGTGTATGAGGTGTGGGTGTGTGTGTGTATGAGGTGTGGGTGTGTGTGGTGTATGAGGGTGGGTGTGTGTGGTGTATGGGTGTGGGTGTGTGTGGTGTTGAGGGTGGTGGGGTGTGTGGTGTTGGGGTGTGGGTGTGGTGGTGTATGAGGGTGTGGGTGTGTGTGGTGTCTGAGTGTGGGTGTGTGTGGTGTATGAGGGTGTGGGTGTGTGTGGTGTATGAGTGTGTGGGTGTGTGGGGTGTATGAGGGTGTGGGTGGTGTGGGGTGTCATGAGGGTGTGGGTGGGTGGGGTGTATGAGTGGTGGGTTGTGGGGGTGTATGAGGGTGGGTGTGTGTGGTGTATGAGGGTGTGGGTGTGTGGGGTGTATGAAGGTGTGAGTGTGTGGGGTGTATGAAGGTGTGGGTGTGTGGTGTATGAGGGTGTGGGTGTGTAGTGTATGAGGGTGTGGGTGTGTGAGGTGTATGAGGGTGTGGGGTGTGTGAGGATGGGTGTGGGTCCTATTTTAACAACACACCTCTGTACCCCAGGACGGAGCACTAGTAGAGGGTGATGAGGCGGGTCTGGAGGGAATCCTGGACCAGCTCTTAGAGGACAGTTCGGGCGGTGGCGGCCGCACGCAGCCCCACCGAGACACCGTCACCACCGTCACCTACGTCATCGACCGCGACGCCCCCATGGACACCGACGAGACCCTGGAGACGCTGCACGACTCCCGCATGGTGTCCCATTCCGACAGCCAGGTGCGTGGGGACAAAAAGAACATTTTAAACTATATATATATAAAAAAAAATGTCTTTGTTTACCTCTTTCGATCTCCCATTTTTTGCTCCACTAAATCTTTCTTGTCCACTTTTCTTGTCATTCCTCCTCCATGTACCGTTAATAACACTATATATGTCTCATTCTGACAGTCAGGGGCATGGAAACTTAGGACTGCTATAAGGGGACAAAGGAACATGTTAAGCAATATAAAAAACAGCAACATTATTTCAACACCACAATTCACACCAACTTTCTCTTACATAAGAACATAAGAAAATAAGGAAGCTACAAGAGACCGCGAGGCCTACACGCGGTAGTTCCTGTCACCTAACACTACCTACATCCACCTTCCATCCCCATCCATGAACCTATCCAGCCCCTCTTTAAAGCTCCCGCACTAACTACCTGTCTACTGAGACCATACCATTCATTCACCACCCTATTTGTGAACCAGTTTTTCCCTATTTCCTTCCTAAATCTACGCTTTTCCAGCTTGAATCCGTGACTTCTTGTTCTACCCTGGTTAAAAGCCGTAAAAATAAAGCAACTTCAAATAAATGCACTACCGTCAACAACTCCTCTCCTCTCTCTCTTCTTTCATATACACTTACCCTCTCTATCGGTCCCTTTTTTTTTACTTCCTTGCTTGCAGTCCTTCCTTACCTACAGCTCCTTAAGAT
>JACEEZ010013206.1:152132-172132 GCA_016584305.1 Chionoecetes opilio
AAAATTGATCTATTAAACCCATGGAAAACAAATTGGTCTATTAAACCCATGGAAAACAAATTGGTCTATTAAACCCATGGAAAATAAATTGGTCTATTAAACCCATGGAAAATAAATTGGTCTATTAAACCCATGGAAAACAAATTGGTCTATTAAACCCATGGAAAACAAATTGATCTATTAAACCCAAGGAAAACAAATTGGTCTATTAAACCCATGGAAAACAAATTGGTCTATTAAACCCATGGAAAACAAATTGGTCTATTAAACCCAAGGAAAACAAATTGGTCTATTAAACCCATGGAAAACAAATTGGTCTATTAAACCCATGGAAAACAAATTGGTCTATTAAACCCATGGAAAACAAATTGGTCTATTAAACCCATGGAAAACAAATTGGTCTATTAAACCCATGGAAAACAAATTGGTCTATTAAACCCATGGAAAACAAATTGGTCTATTAAACCCATGGAAAACAAATTGGTCTATTAAACCCATGGAAAACAAATTGGTCTATTAAACCCAAGGAAAACAAATTGGTCTATTAAACCCATGGAAAACAAATTGGTCTATTAAACCCATGGAAAACAAATTGGTCTATTAAACCCATGGAAAATAAATTGATCTATTAAACCCAAGGAAAACAAATTGGTCTATTAAACCCATGGAAAACAAATTGGTCTATTAAACCCATGGAAAACAAATTGGTCTATTAAACCCATGGAAAACAAATTGGTCTATTAAACCCATGGAAAACAAATTGGTCTATTAAACCCATGGAAAACAAATTGGTCTATTAAACCCATGGAAAACGAATTGGTCTATTAAACCCAAGGAAAACAAATTGGTCTATTAAACCCATGGAAAATAAATTGATCTATTAAACCCAAGGAAAACAAATTGGTCTATTAAACCCATGGAAAACAAATTGGTCTATTAAACCCATAGAAAACAAACTGGTCTATTAAACCCATAGAAAACAAACTGGTCTATTAAACCCATGGAAAACAAATTGGTCTATTAAACCCATAGAAAACAAACTGGTCTATTAAACCCATGGAAAACAAATTGGTCTATTAAACCCATGGAAAACAAATTGGTCTATTAAACCCATGGAAAACAAATTGGTCTATTAAACCCATGGAAAACAAATTGGTCTATTAAACCCATGGAAAACAAATTGGTCTATTAAACCCAAGGAGAGTTAACAAATCTAGGGTCTGACCTTAACGCACATCAGTCCTATTAAGAGAACAACTGCTGCTGCTACTATTAGAGAAGACAGAGAATTGATAGGGAGTTAGGTTAGGTTAGATCAGGTCAGGTTAGTGTGCAGTGAGGTGATGCTAGTACAGTGTTTATTGACCTTTGTTGACCTCAGCACCCCCTGTAGTCATCATTTGTAGTCTGGAAAGTCTAGCACCCCCTAAAGGCTGATTCACACTGGCGTTTTTTCGGCGTTTTTATCTGACGAGAAGGGGTCTAGGTCTGGGTCTGGGGCTGGTGTCATGATCGCAATAGGTTTTCAACAAAAATCACACACCGAGCGATCACCTATTGCGATTATGACACCAGCACCAGACCCAGACCCCTTCTCGTCAGATAAAAACGCCGAAAAAACGCCTGTGTGAATCGGCCCTAACTCTGGCTAACATCTGGTTACAGAGACTACAGTTGACTACAGCACTCGGGTGAAAGTACACTCACTGAAAGCCAGTATAAGGAGGTTAAATGTTATCAAATAAACATATTACTCTTGTCAAAAAGTATCCCTTCGTTACCTTTGTATCCATTGCGAGGAACTCTAACATTGTAGGTACCGCCATAATGCAGCATTTCTCAGCACCCCCTAACATTGATTTCAGCACCCCAGGTTCAGAAACACTGTGCTAGTAGATCTGCCATTAGAAAGGAAGGCTGTTAGGTAATGCTAGTACAATCCAGGGTAGGGCGGGAAGGCAGTATGCTGATGTGGGTCTGTGTTCCCAGGACCACGGGGGCACTGTGATGAACAACGGGGGGCAGACGGCCTCCCTCTCCAGCGTGCCCAATGCACTCTCCCGCTGGACCGAGGAGACCCGGGTGCTCGAGGCCGACTCCATGCACGACGCCGTCACCGGTGAGATGGACGGAGCACGACATTTATTTTTTATTTATTTTTATTAATATTTTTTTTTTTTTTTTTTTTCATTTTTTTAGCCATGGTTTTTCCCACCCTATCTACAGCGCCTTTTTCATTTTTTTTTTTTTTTTTTTTTTTTCCCCCCGTTTAAATCTATAGTATTAAAAAAAAGAATCCCTACCTATAGCACTTTTTTCCTTCTTTTTCCGTAGTCTATTGAAGTACATCTCTCAACCATTATTTACATTTTCCTTCCGTTCGTGAGTATGAAATCTCCGAGCGTCACATTTTTACGAACCTCGAATTCCTAATGTATTCTAACCTATTATTTTTTTCCTTAACATTCCCATTCCTATTGTTAATTCCTATTGTATTTTTCACTAACACTAAACACCCATTGTTATCTGTGGTGGAGCCCGTCAGTGTGGCAAGGTTGGTAGAGACGTGAGCTCGCAATGTGTAGCGTCCCTGTGCATTCGGTCAGCGGTTCGAGTCCGCCTAGTTCGTGCTGACGTGGCGGCGCTTTGTATAGTCAATAACCTTGTAGTTGGTACTTGCAAAGTGTCTAGATAGGATGAAAATCTTATCTTATCTTATCTGTGGTGCAGTGGTAAAGCCTGCGCTGATGGCTGTGCTTGAGAAGTACCGTGACGAGGAGCAGAGTGAGAAGGACAAGAAGAAGAAGGAACAGGACGCCACCAAGATACCCACGGCCACCACCGACATCTCACAGGGACCGCTGCTCCTACATAACAGTGAGTGGCGGGGGTGGCATTGTGATATTTATTTATTTATTTATTTATTTATTACTATTATCATTTTTTTTTTTTTTTTAGGTAGAAAGTTTTAAGTAATTTTTTTTTTTTTTTTTAAGGTAGAAAGTTTTAAGTCGTTTTTTTTTTTTTTAGATAGAAAGTTTTAAGTCATTTTTTTTTTTTTTTTGTATAGAAAGTTTTAAGTAATTTTTTTTTTTTTAGGTAGAAAGTTTTCAGTAATTTTTTTTTTTTTAGGTAGAAAGTTTTAAGTAATTTTTTTTTTTTTACATGGATATTTATTGTATGATGTGATTTTGCATATTTGGATTTTTTTCTCACACAGTATCAGACTTTTAATTAATTTGTCTAGTATTCTCCAAGGTTTTAGAATGTCTCCTAAAAGAATATTTTGGTATCCTACTTACTCTCCTTGTCAACAAAACACCCAAAATAAATTCCTTCCCTTTCTCTATTCTCTCCTTTCCTCCCCTCTCTCCCTCCTCACATTGAATACCTAAATACAACACGTCAAAACTGCATCCCTTTCCAGATGACGCCGAGATGGGAGAGGCCACAGAGAGCAGCCGGGCAGCGATGAGGCCGGACGTCGCCTCTGACGCGCCCAGCCAGGACGCAGCCATACTGAGCACGGCCTCTATTGCCGAGTCCATCGTGGAGTCTGTATTGGCGTCATCATCCCGACCCCAATCGAGTACAACACCAAGTTTCTCTGGCCTGCTTACCCTACTATCCCCCGTCTCCTCAAGCAACCCGACACTGCCGCTACAGGAACCACCCGTGTCGTCAGTGCCAGCTATCAGCTCGGCACTATCCGGCACCTCCTCTGCCCCCACCACACCTCAGACCACCACTGTTACATCTCTACCTCCCTTCCCTTCACCTACCGCCACCACCCCTACCACCACGTCGTCAGTAGCCAACCTCCCCGCCACAGGCACCACAGACACGGAGATGGTCACGGCCTCCCCCTTACCACCACCAGGGCCACAGATCTCCGGAGACAACGTGGAGAGCCTAGCCACTCAGGAAGAAACGCCCATGTCCGTCAGTCCTCCAGAGTACCCGTGCTACTCCCCGCCACTCTTCACAATGCCGGACGACAATCTCACGACGCCTCCTTCGCCCGGCATACCACCCAGAGAGGCATGGGAGGACCCTAGTATGCCTATGCAGCAGGACTCGCAGGACCCCGCCGTGGGACCCCAGCGTATAGGGGGGATATTGCTGCCGGCTTTGGTGACTCCTGCGGCCGTGACAGCTGCTGTGAGGGAAGCTGTGGAGAACGCGCAGCTGTAAGTTGCCTAGTTGTGTTTTGACAGGGCCTGAGCTGCATTGGTGTGGTCCCTTTAAAGTGGGGAGCCTTGCACTGCCAGGCGTGGGCAAGACTCTGAATAGTCTCCTTGTTATATTTTAGGGAATAAGTAGTTTGTGATGAATTGTAGGTTTGAAAGAATTTTTTTGAATGAATATTTTTTTGAGTGAATTGTATGTTTGTATGGAGCTTGTATGAATTAGTATTGTATGGAGTCTGCAGTTGAGGTATATATCATTGTGCTTCAGTAAGTAGGGAGCCTTTCGTAAAGTGATATATGTAGTAAGTATATGTGTAATAAGTAGTTGTGAGTAATGAGTGTTATGTAAAGTGTATATATTGAAGTATACATCACTTCCTTCCTTCCTTCCTTCCTCCCTCCCTCCCTCCCAGGAGTGGCCGAGACACCACGGAGGCCGGGCCATCTAGCTCGTCCAGCACCCGTCCAGACTACTCGGCCATCCTCGGCGACATTGAGATTCCCGAGGGCCGGCCGGACTACTCGGCCATCCTGGGGGACATTGAGATCCCCGAGGGCGTGGACCCCAGCTTCCTGGCGGCCTTGCCGGAGGAGATGAGGCAAGAGGTCATTGCCGAACAACTCAGGTACACCAGATACATAATTACTCTGTTTAGTTGTAAATGTATAGACAGTCTCCACTTACTTCATGCATGTACGTGGCCAACCATCACAGCCCTCAAGTGAACCTTCAGGGCCTACCATCCGGCCCTTAGTAGTCACTGCCTACAGGTGCTATAGGCATAAATGTTTTTTTTTTTTTTTTTTTTTTTTAGTCGACCACTCGGTGTAAACATTATTCAAATTTGAAATAACACGTATGACATTTTTACGTAGTGTTATTGCTTTAGTGGTGCCTTATGGGAGGGAATAGTGTTGATTATTGAGTGTGTTGTCTCCAGGCTGCAGCGCGTGCGTCAGCGTGCCACGGAGAACACCCGTGAGAGCAACAGCGCGGCGGTGGGCGAGGTGAACCCGGAGTTCCTGGCCGCCCTGCCGCCCAACATCCAGGAGGAAGTACTCACCCAGCAGCGCCTGGAGCAGGAACGACAGCAGGCGGCGCGCTCCAACCCCGACGACCCCATGGACCCAGTGTCCTTCCTGCAGACCCTGCCCTCCTCCCTCAGGCAGACCGTAAGTCTTCACTCCAGACCCAACAGCTTTTATTATTTATTTATTTCCTCTTTTTATATATTTATTATTTATTTAAAAAAAAAAAGTTATAGACCGTAGAGTATAACATTAATATTTATAAACTATTAGACCGTAGAGTATAACACTTGACTGTAGTATAACACTTGACTGTAGTATAACACTTGACTGTAGTATAACACTTGACTGTAGTATAACACTTGACTGTAGTATAACACTTGACTGTAGTATAACACTTGACTGTAGTATAACACTTGACTGTAGTATAACACTTGACTGTAGTATAACACTTAATATCTGTAAGTAGGAGAGAGCTGGCTATACCTCCTCCTTAAACATAAGAAAATAACGAAGCTACAAGTTTTGACATGAGGCTGTCAGCTGATTACATAAGAACATAAGGTAGAATCTCTCTCTCTCTCTCTCTCTCTCTCTCTCTCTCTCTCTCTCTCTCTCTCTCTCTCTCTCTCTCTCTCTCTCGCTCTCGCTCTCATTTCTTACGTTACTTAAAGTTTCTCTTCGTCTTCCCTGACACACAGATCCTGGCTGACCTCGAGGACTCCCAATTCGCCGCCTTACCCCCCGAGCTGGCCCAGGAGGCTCAGACCCTACGCCGCCAGCGAGAGGAGCGCAACAGACACGCACACGAACACATGTTTACGCGGCCCGGCACTTCGCTTTCCTCCATCCTCCGCAACACTGCACGCATCAGCTCACGCCTCATGCACTCTTCAAGCTGGTCTACCAGTTGGAACCTTCGGCCGTCGTCCAGCGGGCAGCCTGTCACACCAGCGTAAGTTGCGTTTGTATTGGCGTAGATTTAATATACATATCTTCATGGCCTGTGTGAAAGAAATGGGTGTACAGTACTATGGCCAACTATACACACACACCTATATTTATACATATCTTTATATTTACTTGTGTGGTCCTGTATCGTACGTTCTGTTTATTTACCTTGTTGTTATATACGGGAAATTGGCTACAGTCGTGGGGTCCCGTCTCCGTATCTGATTAGGTCAAGTTTATCCATGGACTTAGAAGTACTCTCTGCATACACTCTTATCATTGTCCAGGTCATTCCACATAGCAATACACCAGTTAGAAGGACTGTATGTCTTGATATATACTCTTTGCATACACTCTATCATTGTCCAGGTCATTCCACATGGCAATACACCAGTTAGAAGTACTGTATGTCTTGATATATACTCTGCATACACTCTATCATTGTCCAGGTCATTCCACATAGCAATACACCAGTTAGAAGGACTGTATTTCTTGATATATACTCTGCATACACTCTATCATTGTCCAGGTCATTCCACATAGCAATACACCAGTTAGAAGGACTGTATTTCTTGATATATACTCTTTGCATACACTCTATCATTGTCCAGGTCATTCCACATAGCAATACACCAGTTAGAAGGACTGTATGTCTTGATATATACTCTGCATACACTCTATCATTGTCCAGGTCATTCCACATAGCAATACCCAGTTAGAAGACTGTATTCCTTGATATATACCTTTGCATCACTCTATCATTGTCCGGTCATTCCACATAGCAATACACCAGTTAGAAGTACTGTATGTCTTGATATATACTCTTTGCATACACTCTATCATTGTCCAGGTCATTCCACATAGCAATACACCAGTTAGAAGGACTGTATTTCTTGATATATACTCTGCATACACTCTACCCGTCCACGTAAAAGGGTCATTCCACATAGCAAAACACCAGTTAGAAGGACTGTATTTTCTTGATATATACTCTGCATACACTCTATCATTGTCCAGGTCATTCCACATAGCAATACACCAGTTAGAAGGACTGTATTACTTGATATATACTCTTTGCATACACTCTTATCATTGTCCAGGTCATTCCACATAGCAATACACCAGTTAGAAGGACTGTATTACTTTATTCACTTTTCCTAATTGATGTATTACTGTGTATGTGTGTTTGTATTTACCTAGTTCTAAAATACATATCACGACCTTTACTGGTGTGGTCGTTCAGTGAGTTTCTTGCGTGTTTTCGCCAAGACATTTCACAGAGCAGGGTTTTTTTTTTGCTTAGTCGTGATCCATGTTTGTCCTCGCTATTTGCCTCTCCAGCGCGACTGTTGACGGGCAACACTGCAACGTTTACCTTCCATTGTTCGTGTCTCCGTAATCTGTATTAATATCAAGCGTTGCCCTTAATTGGTGCGGAATGCCACTTATCACCTCGGAAAATGATCAAAGCTCGAAAACAAAAATAATCTCGAGGAGTAGTATTTTCCCTCCGCAACACCGTGACCCAAGTTTTCTCGTCCCTCCCCGACCATATCTGCATAGTTTTAACATACATATTCTGAGATTTCCTTATGTGATTATATCTCCTTGACCTATAGAAAAAGTGTTCCCTTAAATTGTTAAGACTTACTGCCACCATCACCTCAGAAAAACATCAACCTTACGAACAAAAAACCATCTCGAGTAGTAGTATTTTCTATCGCCAATACCATGATATAAGCTCTCTCTCTCTCTCTTCTCTCTTCTTCTCTCTCTCTCTCTCTCTCTCTCTCTCTCTCTCTCTCTCTCGCTCGCTCGCTTCGCTCTCGCTCTCGCTCCCCCCCCCCCCCCCCCCCCCCCCCCCCCGAGCAGCAAGACAATACTCCCCATACATAACTCTACCCTTGTCAATTCTACCCAAGACATACTTTCCTAGATACATAAGTTTGCTCCCCTTCCCCTCCCCTGAGCAGCTTGAGTAGCATTATATACCTTCCCCAATACCACAACAAAGTCAGAGAGAGAGAGAGAGAGAGAGAGAGAGAGAGAGAGAGAGAGAGAGAGAGAGAGAGAGAGAGAGAGAGAGAGAGACCCCCTCCCCCTACTGTTACTATCACCTCAAAATTATCAAGCTCGAAAACGAAAATAATCTTGAGTAGTATTATTATTAAGTAACCATTTTGAGTATTACCATTTTCCTTCTTCAACACCATGCTAAAAGTGTCCTCTCTTCCCTCCCCGAGCAGCAAGCCACGGGGCCGCCAGCTCCTGGACCACGAGGCCATGACCTGCCTGCTGGTGCTGCTCTTCGTGGACGAGCCCAAGCTGAACACCATCCGCCTGCATAGAGTGTTACGCTACCTCTGCCACCACACACCCACCAGGGACTGGGTCATTAAGGTACGGGCCTCGCTATAGTCTATTTTTTTTATTAGGGTCAAAATGCAGTAAGGAAGCCACGCCCCCTGCCTCCCCTTCTATTCTACGGGGCAGCTGATTGGTGCATTCCTCGTACCATCACTGCCAATCACAATATCTTCACTACTTAACAGCGCGTGACAACTGGATAGAGCAATCTTCACTACAGAGGGATTTTTGATTTTGTCACCCTCTGTAGTGAAGATTGCTCTGTGCAGTGGTCACGCCGCTGTTAAGTAGTGAAGATATTGTGATTGGTAGTGATGATACGAGGAATGCACCAATCAGCTGCCCCGTAGAATAGAAGGGGAGGCAGGGGGCGTGGCTTCCTTACTGCATTTTAACCATAATAAAAAAAATAGACTATACACACTCACAACATCAGCTTTCTATGAATGAGTGTCGTTGAGTGTAGATGTGATTGCACTACATTATTATCCAGAAAATCTTCCATAGGTACCAATTTTCAATGTGTGTTATGAGTTATGACCATCTATAGTCTATTATAGCAAGGGTACATACACCAAAGCAACTATACACCCACAGACTATACACACACACACACACACACACACACCCACCCACCCACCCACCGACCGACCCACCCACCCACCCACCGACCCACCCACCCACCCACCCACCCACCCACCCACCCACCCCACACCCACACCCACACCCACACCCACACCCACACCCACACCCACACACAAGGGCATTGGTGACTATCTGCTCTTACTGGAACCTACAATCACAACTTGAAGTATTTTTAAACCAATGTAATTCTCTTCATAGTATTCTCTTCATAGTATTCTCTTCATAGTAGTCTCTTCATAGTAGTCTCTTCATAGTAGTCTCTTCATAGTAGTCTCTTCATAGTAGTCTCTTCATAGTATTCTCTTCATAGTATTCTCTTCATAGTAGTCTCTTCATAGTAGTCTCTTCATAGTAGTCTCTTCATAGTAGTCTCTTCATAGTAGTCTCTTCATAGTAGTCTCTTCATAGTAGTCTCTTCATAGTAGTCTCTTCATAGTAGTCTCTTCATAGTAGTCTCTTCATAGTAGTCTCTTCATAGTAGTCTCTTCATAGTAGTCTCTTCATGGTATTCTCTTCATAGTAGTCTCTTCATAGTAGTCTCTTCATAGTAGTCTCTTCATGGTATTCTCTTCATGGTAGTCTCTTCATAGTAGTCTCTTCATAGTAGTCTCTTCATAGTATTCTCTTCATAGTATTCTCTTCATAGTATTCTCTTCATGGTATTCTCTTCATGGTAGTCTCTTCATAGTAGTCTCTTCATAGTAGTCTCTTCATAGTATTCTCTTCATAGTATTCTCTTCATGGTAGTCTCTTCATGGTAGTCTCTTCATGGTAGTCTCTTCATAGTAGTCTCTTCATAGTAGTCTCTTCATAGTAGTCTCTTCATAGTATTCTCTTCATAGTAGTCTCTTCATAGTAGTCTCTTCATAGTAGTCTCTTCATAGTATTCTCTTCATAGTATTCTCTTCATAGTATTCTCTTCATAGTAGTCTCTTCATAGTAGTCTCTTCATAGTAGTCTTCATAGTATTCTCTTCATAGTAGTCTCTTCATAGCATTCTCTTCATAGTATTCTCTTCATAGTAGTCTCTTCATAGTAGTCTCTTCATAGTAGTCTCTTCATAGTATTCTCTTCATAGTAGTCTCTTCATAGCATTCTCTTCATAGTATTCTCTTCATAGTATTCTCTTCATAGTAGTCTCTTCATAGTATTCTCTTCATAGTAGTCTCTTCATAGTATTCTCTTCATAGTATTCTCTTCATAGTAGTCTCTTCATAGTAGTCTCTTCATAGTAGTCTCTTCATAGTAGTCTCTTCATAGTATTCTCTTCATAGCATTCTCTTCATAGTAGTCTCTTCATAGTAGTCTCTTCATAGTAGTCTCTTCATAGTAGTCTCTTCATAGTATTCTCTTCATAGTATTCTCTTCATAGTAGTCTCTTCATAGTATTCTCTTCATAGTAGTCTCTTCATAGTAGTCTCTTCATAGTAGTCTCTTCATAGTAGTCTCTTCATAGTAGTCTCTTCATAGTAGTCTCTTCATAGTAGTCTCTTCATAGTAGTCTCTTCATAGCATTCTCTTCATAGTATTCTCTTCATAGTAGTCTCTTCATAGTAGTCTCTTCATAGTAGTCTCTTCATAGTATTCTCTTCATAGTAGTCTCTTCATAGTAGTCTCTTCATAGTAGTCTCTTCATAGTAGTCTCTTCATAGTAGTCTCTTCATAGTAGTCTCTTCATAGTAGTCTCTTCATAGTAGTCTCTTCATAGTAGTCTCTTCATAGTAGTCTCTTCATAGCATTCTCTTCATAGCATTCTCTTCATAGCATTCTCTTCATAGTAGTCTCTTCATAGTAGTCTCTTCATAGTAGTCTCTTCATAGTATTCTCTTCATAGTAGTCTCTTCATAGTAGTCTCTTCATAGTAGTCTCTTCATAGTAGTCTCTTCATAGTAGTCTCTTCATAGTAGTCTCTTCATAGTAGTCTCTTCATAGTAGTCTCTTCATAGTAGTCTCTTCATAGTAGTCTCTTCATAGTAGTCTCTTCATAGTAGTCTCTTCATAGTAGTCTCTTCATAGTAGTCTCTTCATAGTATTCTCTTCATAGTAGTCTCTTCATAGCATTCTCTTCATAGTATTCTCTTCATAGTATTCTCTTCATAGTATTCTCTTCATAGTAGTCTCTTCATAGTAGTCTCTTCATAGTATTCTCTTCATGGTATTCTCTTCATAGTATTCTCTTCATAGTAGTCTCTTCATAGTAGTCTCTTCATAGTAGTCTCTTCATAGTAGTCTCTTCATAGTATTCTCTTCATGGTATTCTCTTCATAGTATTCTCTTCATAGTAGTCTCTTCATAGTATTCTCTTCATAGTATTCTCTTCATAGTATTCTCTTCATAGTAGTCTCTTCATAGTAGTCTCTTCATAGTAGTCTCTTCATAGTAGTCTCTTCATAGTAGTCTCTTCATAGTAGTCTCTTCATAGTATTCTCTTCATAGTAGTCTCTTCATAGCATTCTCTTCATAGCATTCTCTTCATAGCATTCTCTTCATAGTAGTCTCTTCATAGTATTCTCTTCATAGTAGTCTCTTCATAGTAGTCTCTTCATAGTAGTCTCTTCATAGTAGTCTCTTCATAGTAGTCTCTTCATAGTAGTCTCTTCATAGTAGTCTCTTCATAGTATTCTCTTCATAGTATTCTCTTCATATTAGTCTCTTCATAGTAGTCTCTTCATAGTATTCTCTTCATAGTAGTCTCTTCATAGTATTCTCTTCATAGTAGTCTCTTCATAGCATTCTCTTCATAGTATTCTCTTCATAGTATTCTCTTCATAGTATTCTCTTCATAGTATTCTCTTCATAGTATTCTCTTCATAGTATTCTCTTCATAGTAGTCTCTTCATAGTATTCTCTTCATAGTAGTCTCTTCATAGTAGTCTCTTCATAGTAGTCTCTTCATAGTATTCTCTTCATAGTAGTCTTTTCATAGTATTCTCTTCATAGTATTCTCTTCATAGTATTCTCTTCATAGTATTCTCTTCATAGTATTCTCTTCATAGTAGTCTCTTCATAGTATTCTCTTCATAGTAGTCTCTTCATAGTAGTCTCTTCATAGTAGTCTCTTCATAGTATTCTCTTCATAGTAGTCTCTTCATAGTATTCTCTTCATAGTATTCTCTTCATAGTATTCTCTTCATAGTAGTCTCTTCATAGTAGTCTCTTCATAGTATTCTCTTCATAGTAGTCTCTTCATAGTATTCTCTTCATAGTAGTCTCTTCATAGTATTCTCTTCATGGTAGTCTCTTCATGGTAGTCTCTTCATAGTATTCTCTTCATAGTATTCTCTTCATAGTAGTCTCTTCATAGTATTCTCTTCATGGTATTCTCTTCATAGTATTCTCTTCATAGTATTCTCTTCATGGTAGTCTCTTCATAGTATTCTCTTCATAGTATTCTCTTCATAGTATTCTTCGTTCTATTTAAGTCCCACAAAATAAGACACAAGGTAAACAAAACTTCTTCACCCAGGCTCTGCTATCCATCTTGGAGCGCTGCGGAGACCTGAGTCAGCTAAGCAGTCGCAGCGGCAGCCTCGGCAGCGACCCCACGGTGCCGCCCGCCACGCCGGACCCCGTCACCAAGGGCAGCGGCAGAAAGGCACACTCCGCCACCAAGTCCGACCTGCCCCTCTCGTCCATTCCCTCGTGGCCCGGGGGGGAACAGCGCTCCCCTGTCCCCCCCACCTGGCTAAGCATGAGCATGGACGCCGCCCTAGGGTGTCGCGCCAGCATCTTCCAGATCCAGCGCTCGCAGCCCACGGGAAAACGCACGTCGGTGGCGGCCACGACTACCGCTGTAAATATTCATCCCCAAGCCTCGCCACTCGTCTGCAGGTCAGTCACTCCCTTACTTACTTGACCTACTCACTTTATATTTTAAGGTACAGTAAAACCTCTCATATTGGGACTAATTGGGCCAAGGAGTGGTCCGAGTAATGCAAGGATCCGAATAATGGGGGGATATGAAAAAAAAAAAAAATCTAGGTGTATCTATAGCTAGGAAATTTAGACCCGTAAAAAAAAAAAAAAATTCTAGGTGTAGTATATATAGCTAGAATATTTCGACCTCTTAAAAAAAAAAAAAAAAAAAAAAAAATTCTAGGTGTAGTATATATAGCTAGGATATTTCGACCCCTTAAAAAAAAAAAATAAAAAAAAAAAAAAAAAAAAATCCAAATAATGTCAGTCAGAATAATGAGGGTCCGAATACGAGAGGTTTTACTGTATACTGTAAATTTGCTAAGAATTTTTTTTTTTTTTTTTTCATTCTCCTTGCATCCGTTTCCCTGTAGAGAGGAAGGATTAGCTTAAGTCACTAGCTTACTTATACTTCTTGACCTACTTACTTTTATTTCCAGGTATAGGGTAAATTTGTTATTTTTGAAAGGTACTGTAGTGTATATGGTAAATTTGCTATTTTTTTCAGGTATTTAGTAATTTTGCTATTGATATTATTATTTAAAAAAAAATTGTTCGCTTTCCATCCATGTTTACCTGTAGAGAGTAAGGGTAAAAGAGGTTCAATGGTATGGGCATTGATTTTATAGGGATTAATACCTATATACTAGAGAGTTATGGAGATAGATAAATAGGAATGAGTAGTATTTTCACCTTTTATAAACAAATAGGAATGAGTAGTATTTTCACCTTATATAAACAAATAGGAATGAGTAGTATTTTCACCTTTTATAAACAAATAGGAATGAGTAGTATTTTCACCTTATATAAACAAATAGGAATGAGTAGTATTTTCACCTTTTATAAACAAATAGGAATGAGTAGTATTTTCACCTTTTATAAACAAATAGGAATGAGTAGTATTTTCACCTTATATAAACAAATAGGAATGAGTAGTATTTTCACCTTATATAAACAAATAGGAATGAGTAGTATTTTCACCTTATATAAACAAATAGGAATGAGTAGTATTTTCACCTTATATAAACAAATAGGAATGAGTAGTATTTTCACCTTATATAAACAAATAGGAATGAGTAGTATTTTCACCTTTTATAAACAAATAGGAATGAGTAGTATTTTCACCTTATATAAACAAATAGGAATGAGTAGTATTTTCACCTTATATAAACAAATAGGAATGAGTAGTATTTTCACCTTTTATAAACAAATAGGGATGAGTAGTATTTTCACCTTTTATAAACAAATAGGAATGAGTAGTATTTTCACCTTTTATAAACAAATAGGAATGAGTAGTATTTTCACCCTTTATAAACAAATAGGAATGAGTAGTATTTTCACCTTATATAAACAAATAGGAATGAGTAGTATTTTCACCTTATATAAACAAATAGGAATGAGTAGTATTTTCACCTTATATAAACAAATAGGAATGAGTAGTATTTTCACCTTGTATAAACAAATAGGAATGAGTAGTATTTTCACCTTATATAAACAAATAGGAATGAGTAGTATTTTCACCCTTTATAAACAAATAGGAATGAGTAGTATTTTCACCTTATATAAACAAATAGGAATGAGTAGTATTTTCACCTTTTATAAACAAATAGGAATGAGTAGTATTTTCACCTTGTATAAACAAATAGGAATGAGTAGTATTTTCACCTTATATAAACAAATAGGAATGAGTAGTATTTTCACCTTATATAAACAAATAGGAATGAGTAGTATTTTCACCCTTTATAAACAAATAGGAATGAGTAGTATTTTCACCTTATATAAACAAATAGGAATGAGTAGTATTTTCACCTTATATAAACAAATAGGAATGAGTAGTATTTTCACCTTTTATAAACAAATAGGAATGAGTAGTATTTTCACCCTTTATAAACAAATAGGAATGAGTAGTATTTTCACCTTATATAAACAAATAGGAATGAGTAGTATTTTCACATTATATAAACAAATAGGAATGAGTAGTATTTTCACCCTTTATAAACAAATAGGAATGAGTAGTATTTTCACCTTATATAAACAAATAGGAATGAGTAGTATTTGCACCCTTTATAAACAAATAGGAATGAGTAGTATTTTCACCTTATATAAACAAATAGGAATGAGTGGTATTTTCACCATTTATAAACAAATAGGAATGAGTAGTATTTTCACCCTTTATAAACAAATAGGAATGAGTAGTATTTTCACCTTATATAAACAAATAGGAATGAGTAGTATTTTCACCTTATATAAACAAATAGGAATGAGTAGTATTTTCACCCTTTATAAACAAATAGGAATGAGTAGTATTTTCACCCTTTATAAACAAATAGGAATGAGTAGTATTTTCACCTTATATAAACAAATAGGAATGAGTAGTATTTTCACCTTATATAAACAAATAGGAATGAGTGGTATTTTCACCTTATATAAACAAATAGGAATGAGTAGTATTTTCACCCTTTATAAACAAATAGGAATGAGTAGTATTTTCACCTTATATAAACAAATAGGAATGAGTGGTATTTTCACCTTATATAAACAAATAGGAATGAGTAGTATTTTCACCCTTTATAAACAAATAGGAATGAGTAGTATTTTCACCTTATATAAAACAAATAGGAATGAGTGGTATTTCACCTTATATAAACAAATAGGAATGAGTAGTATTTTCACCCTTTATAAACAAATAGGAATGAGTAGTATTTTCACCTTGTATAAACAAATAGGAATGAGTAGTATTTTCACCCTTTATAAACAAATAGGAATGAGTAGTATTTTCACCCTTTATAAACAAATAGGAATGAGTAGTATTTTCACCTTATATAAACAAATAGGAATGAGTAGTATTTTCACCTTATATAAACAAATAGGAATGAGTAGTATTTTCACCTTATATAAACAAATAGGAATGAGTAGTATTTTCACCTTATATAAACAAATAGGAATGAGTAGTATTTTCACCTTATATAAACAAATAGGAATGAGTAGTATTTTCACCTTATATAAACAAATAGGAATGAGTAGTATTTTCACCTTATATAAACAAATAGGAATGAGTAGTATTTTCACCCTTTATAAACAAATAGGAATGAGTAGTATTTTCACCCTTTATAAACAAATAGGAATGAGTAGTATTTTCACCTTATATAAACAAATAGGAATGAGTAGTATTTTCACCTTATATAAACAAATAGGAATGAGTAGT
The DNA here is from genome assembly GCA_016584305.1 of Chionoecetes opilio. Lineage (NCBI taxonomy): Eukaryota > Metazoa > Arthropoda > Malacostraca > Decapoda > Majidae > Chionoecetes > Chionoecetes opilio. The sequence continues at coordinate 168,435 of JACEEZ010013206.1, forward strand.
ATTTTCACCCTTTATAAACAAATAGGAATGAGTAGTATTTTCACCTTATATAAACAAATAGGAATGAGTAGTATTTTCACCTTGTATAAACAAATAGGAATGAGTAGTATTTTCACCTTTTATAAACAAATAGGAATGAGTAGTATTTTCACCTTATATAAACAAATAGGAATGAGTAGTATTTTCACCTTATATAAACAAATAGGAATGAGTAGTATTTTCACCTTATATAAACAAATAGGAATGAGTAGTATTTTCACCTTATATAAACAAATAGGAATGAGTAGTATTTTCACCTTTTATAAACAAATAGGAATGAGTAGTATTTTCACCCTTTATAAACAAATAGGAATGAGTGGTATTTTCACCTTATATAAACAAATAGGAATGAGTAGTATTTTCACCTTATATAAACAAATAGGAATGAGTAGTATTTTCACCTTATATAAACAAATAGGAATGAGTAGTATTTTCACCTTATATAAACAAATAGGAATGAGTAGTATTTTCACCTTATATAAACAAATAGGAATGAGTAGTATTTTCACCCTTTATAAACAAATAGGAATGAGTGGTATTTTCACCATTTATAAACAAATAGGAATGAGTAGTATTTTCACCTTATATAAACAAATAGGAATGAGTAGTATTTTCACCTTATATAAACAAATAGGAATGAGTAGTATTTTCACCTTATATAAACAAATAGGAATGAGTGGTATTTTCACCATTTATAAACAAATAGGAATGAGTAGTATTTTCACCCTTTATAAACAAATAGGAATGAGTGGTATTTTCACCTTATATAAACAAATAGGAATGAGTGGTATTTTCACCTTATATAAACAAATAGGAATGAGTGGTATTTTCACCTTATATAAACAAATAGGAATGAGTAGTATTTTCACCTTATATAAACAAATAGGAATGAGTAGTATTTTCACCTTATATAAACAAATAGGAATGAGTAGTATTTTCACCTTATATAAACAAATAGGAATGAGTAGTATTTTCACCTTATATAAACAAATAGGAATGAGTAGTATTTTCACCATTTATAAACAAATAGGAATGAGTAGTATTTTCACCCTTTATAAACAAATAGGAATGAGTAGTATTTTCACCTTATATAAACAAATAGGAATGAGTAGTATTTTCACCTTATATAAACAAATAGGAATGAGTGGTATTTTCACCCTTTATAAACAAATAGGAATGAGTGGTATTTTCACCTTATATAAACAAATAGGAATGAGTGGTATTTTCACCTTATATAAACAAATAGGAATGAGTGGTATTTTCACCTTATATAAACAAATAGGAATGAGTGGTATTTTCACCTTATATAAACAAATAGGAATGAGTGGTATTTTCACCATTTATAAACAAATAGGAATGAGTAGTATTTTCACCTTATATAAACAAATAGGAATGAGTAGTATTTTCACCTTATATAAACAAATAGGAATGAGTAGTATTTTCACCTTTTATAAACAAATAGGAATGAGTAGTATTTTCACCTTGTATAAACAAATAGGAATGAGTAGTATTTTCACCTTATATAAACAAATAGGAATGAGTAGTATTTTCACCTTATATAAACAAATAGGAATGAGTAGTATTTTCACCTTATATAAACAAATAGGAATGAGTAGTATTTTCACCTTATATAAACAAATAGGAATGAGTGGTATTTTCACCCTTTATAAACAAATAGGAATGAGTGGTATTTTCACCTTATATAAACAAATAGGAATGAGTGGTATTTTCACCTTATATAAACAAATAGGAATGAGTGGTATTTTCACCTTATATAAACAAATAGGAATGAGTGGTATTTTCACCTTATATAAACAAATAGGAATGAGTGGTATTTTCACCATTTATAAACAAATAGGAATGAGTAGTATTTTCACCTTATATAAACAAATAGGAATGAGTAGTATTTTCACCTTATATAAACAAATAGGAATGAGTAGTATTTTCACCCTTTATAAACAAATAGGAATGAGTGGTATTTTCACCATTTATAAACAAATAGGAATGAGTGGTATTTTCACCATTTATAAGCTCACAATTACGTTTAGAAATATTAAATTGGCCAATTGTAGAACAGATCCTGCTGTGAAATATGTCCAGGATGGAACACGAATATAATTGGTAGTAAATGCTTTCAGTTTCACACTTGGTACTCATGTCTTGTGTAGTATGCTTCATTATAACTTATCGACTTATTGTTATTTGATTATTTATATGTATATGTGTGTACAGCTAAGTATTAATTATCCGACCTTGGGGGGACCGAAGGCAGGTCGGATAATTGGAATAGTCGGATGTTCGGATATCACAGTAACCATAAACGTAAGGACAAAATGGTATAGAACATAAAAGATGCAGCTCTTGAAGGCCGATCCAGTGGTAGACGCGAAAGTAAAATTCATGCATAAATAAAGCCACAAATCAATGTTTTCTAATAACTAAAAAAAACGAAGTAAAATAAATGGCCAAAACAAGACACAATGTGGTGGTGAAAAAAGTCGGTTGTTTGGACAAGTCGGATGTTTGGAGGTCGGATGTTGGGAATTTGGCTGTATATTTCTTCTTTGCAGACAAGATAATTAACACGTGCTTGGTGTATTTACGCTTAATATTTACTCATCTAACATATTTATTTGATTATTTATATATATATGTGTGTATGTTTACCTTGCAGACACGCCCTGGACACTCTGATCTCATTAGCCAAGTGTTTTCCGAGCCACTTTCTGCCCCACCAAGGCAAGGAGGCGGAGGAGACCACCAAGACAGACTCGGCCAAGAAACCGTCGTCCGGGGGCGGCGTGAACACAGGTGCTATCAGTAAAAACACCAAGGGCGGCGCCTCAACCTCGGGACAAGCCAGCGAATCCTCGGACTTCTGGGAGTTGCTCGTCAAACTGGACTCGATCAGCGTGTCTCGTAAGGGCAAGGGACTACCCAGGACCCACTCCAGCGCCGGGGGGGGCGGCGACGAGGAGCAGCGCGTCACCAGTCTGGAGGCGTCACCCTTAGGCCAGCTCATCCAGCAGTTGGCTCATCCAGTGGTGAGGCGTTCCTCCCTGCTCACGGACCGCCTCCTGCGCCTCCTGGCTCTCATCTCCCTGGGCCTCCCGGACACGGCCGACACCACTGCCGCACAAACCTCCACTGCCGCCCAACACTCCATGGAGAACTCAAACACACTGGAACACCTTCTCAGCCTGGCCATTCAGGTGAGACGGAACATTGTTATTATTATTATTATTATTATTATATTATTATTATTATTATTATTATTATTATTATTATTATTATTATTATTATCATTATTATCATTATTGTTATATTATTATTATTATTATTATTATTATTATTATTATTATACTTTTTTTTTTTTTTTTTTTTTTTTTTTTTTTTTTTTTTTTTGGACGACTGGCTAAGAGTAAAAAAAAAAAAATTAGAAGTAACGAAAAGTCCGCTTAGTTGCCAGTCCCTATAAAGAAAGGGGGGTGGGCCAATTTAGTATTTCGTTCAGGAGGTGTCTTGTTACTCCTCTCTTGAAAATATTTAAGTTGTAGGAAGGTAGGTGGAAAAATAGAAACCGTAAGCGTTGCAGCGTTTACCAGTGAAGGGGATGAAAGAGTGAAAATACTGGTTAACTCTTGCATTAGGAAGATGGA
>JACEEZ010013206.1:174632-234632 GCA_016584305.1 Chionoecetes opilio
CCCACGCCAGGTTCTCACTAGTAAGTCCTGCTCCGAGGAAGGCCTGGAGGACGCCACAGCCCTCCTTCTTCACCTCTCCCACGGCCCTCCGCCCGCCCGGGACCAGGTGCTGCGCCTCCTCCTGCAGGGGGCGGCCACGCTGGGCACCACCGTGGCCACGCACATCGCGGCCCTGCTGGGTGACCTGAAGGCCTACAACGCCTCCCACCCGCCGGCCGCCATCCCCGAGGAGGACCACACCACACTGCACCTCTCTGAGAAGACCAAGAAGGGACTGCTGCAGGACAGGTGAGGCGAGGGATGGGGCTTATACTTACTACTATTACTACTATTACTACTATTACCTCTGTTGCTACTATTACTACTATTACTATTGTTACCTCTGTTACTACTATTGCTATTGTTACCTCTGTTGCTACTATTACTACTACTGTTACTACTACTACTACTATTACTATTGTTACCTCTGTTGCAACTATTACTACTATTACTATTGTTACCTCTGTTGCTACTATTACTACTACTGTTACTACTACTACTACTATTACTATTGTTACCTCTGTTGCTACTATTACTACTACTACTACTACTATTACTATTGTTACCTCTGTTGCTACTATTACTACTGCTATTACTACTATTACTATTGTTACCTCTGTTACTACTATTACTACTACTATTACTATTGTTACCTCTGTTGCTACTATTACTACTACTATTACTACTATTACTACTATTACTATTACTACTACTACTACTACTGTTGCTACTATTACTACTACTGTTACTACTGTTACAAGAAACGGTTGTTGCAAGACAGGGGAGGGGCTGAATAGGTCTCACTTGTTACTGTTACTATTATCACTACTGTTACTTCTGTGAACACTTCTTATTGCAGGTATTGTCTGAAAATTTGAATAGCTTTGAACTGGCGCCTATTTGTATCTGTAGATTTTATTATTAATTTTTTTTTACTTGCCCTTCAAAGAACTATAAACATATACGTTTTTTTTTTCTGCCTCTCTCTTCCCTATTTATTATCATTCAGACTTTCAAGAATTTTACCATTAATTTTTATTCTCATTTATCTAGTAACACAAGGTAACCCATATGTTTTCTTCTCCCTTCACCCAGGTTCACCAACGAGTGTGTGATCATCAGCGGGGCCACCAAGGTGAAGCCGCCCTGTGAGCTGCAGCTGGCGTCCATGTCGGCCCTCACCTCCAAGACCTCCTCCCAGGCCTTCTTCCTGCGCACACTCAAGGTCATCATTCAGCTCAGGGATGCCATCAGACTATCACGAGCCAGGAAAACAGGTGAGTGCATAACATTTAAAGGCCTATGTTTTGCTCTAGGAAGCCCGTCAGTGTGGCAAGGTTGGTAGAGACGTGAGTTCGCAAGGTGCAGCGTCCCTGTGCGTTCGGTCAGCGGTTCGAGTCCGCCTAGTTCATGCTGACGTGGCGGCGCTTTGTATAGTCAATAACCTTGTAGTTGGTACTTGCAAAGTGTCTAGATAGGATGAAAATCTTATCTTATCTTGCTCTAGGAAAAGTGGTGAGTGAGGCGAGCTGGTGATTTCTGGCCGCTGAAAATTGATCTGGACAGTCGATAAACACGTTTTTGCCATTTTGCACCGTAACTATTAATGCTAGAGAAGAATTGCATATAGTTTAAGTTGTTAAGCGCAATGAGTTATATCCGATGCCACCGTCAGAATTCCATTTACAGTTATACTTTCCTTAGAACATTTGTATTTTGTGAAGTAGACATATTGGCAAATATCTCAATTACGTGTTTGGATTCTGAACTGATTTTACTACAGCTCCTTAGTCTTTTGAAGCTCTCTCTTTATTGCTCTGGGCATTTTGCTTATAACCTTGTAGTTTTAGAGTTAAAGAACATTAGATTTTTTACTAAAAATCTAAGGGTCTAGATCTAGGACCCCTTGCATATTTTCTGGTAAAATTAAAAAATTTCAGATCCTTATAAAGATTCGTTCGTCCAAGTGTGTTTTTGGGCACGCTGAACGCTAATCTGGCGTCTGTTTCTTTCCCCGTCTCATTTTTTGTTTTAATATCAGATATATCTATAGGCTATTACGGGCAGGTGGTGCTCGTTAGCCATGGTAGGCAATCCCTCGGCCGAAAACTGAGGTCGTCTCTCAGGAAGAGCATTCAGGGTGTAAAACTCAAGCCGCAAATTGTTATTATGAACACCAGCAACATAATTAAGAGCATATCATCGACCGCCTAACCTCACAAAACACTACCGGAAAATCTGACGTTAAAACAGAAAGATGACGAGACGGGGTATTGAATTAAATTTCCATCGGTTACTTCACCTTAACAAATATTAAAGCGAACTCACATCCTATCCCCAGGCACTCAGTCAAGCAGTAACGCCACCGAGAGACCCAGCGGTGCAAGCCAGGCGGACACGGCAGCCAGCCAGGACCAATCCAACGCACCCGCCAGTCAGCCTTCAACGGAAACGACACCAGAACCACAACAGGAACAACAACAACAGCCAACACCTCAATCAGAAAGTACCAGGGAAGAGAGACAGACCACAGACAGCCAAGAGGAGAGGTCAGGTCAGCCGCCGGGTCAGGAGAGTGTGGGTCAGCAGGAACAGAGTGAGAGGGAGAGTGTGCCGGTGGTGTTGATCGACGTGCCGAACCCCGAGGCCGACAACGCCGCCAATGCCTCGGCCGGCGCTGAGCAAGACAGCCTCCAGCACGCCGCCGAGGCCATGGATGTGGATAGTGATGCGGGTAAGAAGGAACTACGATGTCAAACACTCTTCTTTATGCTAGAGTAATGTCTCTTCTTAGCATCTTTTGGTTTCACAGTAGGGAGGGAATTATCCTTATCCAAACATCATTCTGGCCTTGAAAATCTTGAAAAATCATCTTTGAGTCCCTCACCCAAAGACATGTGTGCTGCTGAAATGAGAGATGACAGATAATTCACTCATTCCCTCTGCTGAGTTGATGAAAACCTATATATACATACTTATAAGCATACATAACCTATATGTATATGCATGTGTGTATCGTTGACAATATTTAGGTTACAATGACTGGCTCAGAAACTATGCAAGCCTCATATTTCATGTATAGTATACGTTGAATATGAGGCACCCGCTGCCAGACGGGCCTAACCCTTCTCGCGCTGATTTTCAGTTTTCACCGTCTCCAGCATGTCTAGAGTCCAAGGCAGCAGTTGGTGTAAGGGGTTAAGCGATATTCGACCATGTAGAGTGACTAGATGGTCGAATATCGCTTAAACACGTACGCCACCTGCTGCCTGGGACTCTAGACAGGCTGGAGACGGTGAAAACAAAATCTACGCGAGAAGGGGTTAGGCCCGTCTGGCAGCGGGTGCCTCGTATGATAAGTAAATAGGGAATAGTACATAGCATGGCAGGAATAAGATGTGTTTATTGTCTGAGTCACCATGTTTATCTTTCCTAACCTCTCTAAACAAAAAATAAATATAAAATAAATACAAATTCTCACAGAAACCTCAGACCTGGGAAGCCTGAGTGCCCAGCTAAACCTGGAGGAGCTCTGGTCCACCCTGTCACAGTGTCTGGTGGAGCTCGGTGAGACGCAGGACACGCATGCCGTCCTGGTGCTGCAGCCTGCCGTGGAGGCCTTCTTCCTGGTGCACGCCTCCGCCGCCTCGGGGGATCGCCGGGAGCGCTCCACCACACAGTCAGAGTCCCGCGAGGCCCAGCTGGCGCATCTGCATCACGAGATTGCCCCGCTATCCCCTCTGCCCTCAGCCCAGTTAGAAGGTGAGTGGAAACTGAGGAAACAATAAAGAGAGGTCATGCTTTTTACTGTATGCCGTAGTTGATAAAAACGTATTCTCATTTATTGCTCTTAGAATTCTATGTGATTATAATGTAGTTTTATAACCCGAGTTGGTCTTGATATTTACGGTGGAAACTCTATGTAACGTAATAATTCGGCCATCCTTCATTCCGTTAAAGGGAATTTTCCGCTATAGAGAGTGTTTGGCGGAACCCATTCTACAGCGTCAGTGTTTGGGTGTTGTGTGAGTCTGGGTGTGCTCTGAAGCCCACACACTGAGGCTGCAACACACAGAGGCTGCAACACACACAGAGGCTGCAACACACACAGGCTGCAACACACACAGATGCTGCAACACACACAGAGGCTGCAACACACACAGGCTGCAACACACATGCTGCAACACACAGATGCAACACACACAGATGCTGCAACACACACAGATGCTGCAACACACACAGATGCTGCAACACACAGAGGCTGCAACACACACAGAGGCTGCAACACACACAGAGGCTGCAACACACACAGAGGCTGCAACACACACGGATGCTGCAACACACACAGATGCTGCAACACACAGAGAGGCTGCAACACACACAGAGGCTGCAACACACACAGAGACTGCAACACACACAGAGGCTGCAACACACACAGAGCTGCAACACACAAGAGGCTGCAACACACACAGAGGCTGCAACACACACAGAGACTGCAACACACAGAGAGGCTGCAACACACACAGAGACTGCAACACACACAGAGGCTGCAACACACACAGAGGCTGCAACACACAGAGAGGCTGCAACACACAGAGGCTGCAAACACACACAAGAGGCTGCAACACACACAGAGGCTGCAACACACACAGAGGCTGCAACACACACAGAGGCTGCAACACACACAGAGGCTGCAACACACACAGAGGCTGCAACACACACAGATGCTGCAACACACACAGAGGCTGCAACACACACAGAGGCTACAACACACACAGAGAGGCTGCAACACACACAGATGCTGCAACACACACAGATGCTGCAACACACACAGAGGCTGCAACACACACAGAGGCTGCAACACACACAGAGGCTGCAACACACACAGAGGCTGCAACACACACAGAGACTGCAACACACACAGAGGCTGCAACACACACAGATGCTGCAACACACACAGATGCTGCAACACACACGGAGGCTACAACACTAAACACATTTCTATCCATAAAATTAAGCAGTACAAATACGTATAAGTATGATTAATAGTAAAAATTCACCTTTAAATTTTGGGTGTCTGTACTTTGCAGAATTATGTCGGGCACAGGTACCCACGCAGACTTCCGACGGAAAATCGTTCTCCGTTACGGAAAATTCAGTTATAGGGAATTTTCATAACGGAAGGACATTTTTTCGATGTAGAGAATTCCGTTGTAGGGAGTTTCCACTATACCTGTACAAGTCTTGAAATGTTACGTCAAGGTGAACACTTTATATTACGCAGGTGAAGGCAATGTGAACCCAACCGTGCGGAGGAAGCGGGACAACTCCACCTCACAAGTGTCCGTCGGCTATTACGGCCCCGACGACACCGACAAGTTCCTCAAGTTTGCCGGTAAGCTTTTGGTGCCGTGGTGTTGAGGTTTTGTGTGACTTGTGTTTCATTATAGATAGACAACCATTGTTTTGAGTGCAGGGGAAGCGTGGCAGAGGTGTTAGCGCCTGATTGTAGTGAATTCGAGGCTTCATTTATTACGTACTTATTTTTTTTTTTTTTTTTTTTTTTTTTTTTTTTTTTTTTTTTTTTTTTTTCCCTCTTCAAACCATCTACATTCTCATCAATTTTCATGCTTTTTTTTCAATATTTCACCTATTTATTGTCATTATTATTTTTTTATATTTGTATTTACACTTAATTCTCCTACTTGCTACTTTATGAAAGGGGCTGGCAGCTAGTGGGCTATTATATTTTATTTATTTATTTATTTATTTATTTATTTATTTATATTTTTTTTTTCTTTTTTTTTCACAGTCCATTATATTGCAAAAAAAAAAAAAAAATAGAAAAAACCTAAACCGTAAGTCTCAGCAAACCGACCTATTTATTAATCAACCCCATTCCCGCCCTATTCCAGAGACGCATCGCACCGTTCTGAACCAAATCCTGCGCCAGTCAACGGTCCATTTAGCCGACGGTCCGTTCAGCGTCTTGGTGGACCACACGCGCCTCCTCGACTTTGACATCAAGCGGAAATACTTCAGGACGGAGTTGGAGCGTGCGGATGACGGCATGCGGCGGGAGGACCTGGCTGTGCATGTGCGGCGAGAGCATGTGTTCGAGGATTCCTTCAGGGAACTCCACCGCCGCTCCCCCGACGAGTGGAAAAACAGGTTCTACATAGTGTTTGAAGGTGCGTTTTGGGCTATTTATGTCTCATATATTATGTTTTCGTGCATTTTAGGGAGAAAGTAATTTATATATATTACATTACCCAATTACCCATTACCCATTACCCATTACCCAAGGTATCTAACCTTTTTATATGCTGTATGGTTTTTTTTTATGCTCAAGAACAATAATTTTCTTCATATGGAGGTGAATCATATCTCATGCAATTGTTTTACTACTATATGTCAGGCGCCTAGAATTGAAACGGCACAAGCGCCACTTTTAAAAAACTGAGAAAAACGTAAACAAACCCCATTACAATATCTTCATTTGTTGCTGATTTACTTTGAAAACACTTGAGGTGCATTTTTTTCATTGATAAAAAGTGGCGCTTGTGCCGTTTCATATCTTGATTTTCTTAGATTAAACTTTAAGCGCGTCTTTCTCAGTGTTTTAAAAGTGGCGCTTATGCCGTTTCATATCTTGATTTTCTCAGATTAAACTTTAAGCGCGTTTTTCTCGTTTTTAAAAGTGGCGCTTGTGGCGTTTCATATCTTGATTTTCTCAGATTAAACTTTAAGCGCGTTTTTCTCAGTTTTTTAAAAGTGGCGCTTGTGCCGTTTCAATTCTAGGCGCCTGATAGTGTTGCGATGGGTTGGGTATAGAAGTAGTGTGAATAGAGGGAAGGGAGAGTGAGAGGTAGTGTGAGTAGTGTGTAGTAGTGTAGTAGTGTGTAGAAGTAGTGTGAATAGAGGGAAGGGAGAGTAAGAGGTAGTGTGAGTAGTGTGTAGTAGAGGCGAGTAGTGTGTAGAAGTGTGTAGAAGTAGTGTGAGTCGAGGGAAGGGAGAGTAAGAGGTAGTGTGAGTAGTGTGTAGTAGAGGTGAGTAGTAGTGTAGTAGTGTAGAAGTAGTGTGAGTCGAGGGAAGGGAGAGTAAGAGGTAGTGTGTAGTAGAGGCGAGTAGTAGTGTAGTAGTGTGTAGAAGTAATGTGAGTCGAGGGACGGGAGAGTAAAGGCTGATTCACACTGGCGTTTTTTCGGCATTTTTATCTGACGAGAAGGGGTCTGGGTCTGGCCAGGGCTGGTGTCATGATCGCAATAGGTTTTCAACAAAAATCACACACCGATCGCTCGGTCTTTCAAGAGACCGACTTCTCGTCCTATAAAAATGCCGAAAAAACGCCAGTGTGAATCAGCCTTAAGAATTGCAAGGGAAGAGAACAGATTGTAATTGACACTTTGTTCCCGTGTGACAGGTATAGTGTGTGTGTGTGTGTCATGCAATTGTTTTATTACTCTATATATTATTTACTATTGTTATTTTGGCCCCAGGTGAGGAGGGTCAGGACGCCGGGGGACTGCTGCGGGAGTGGTACATGATCATATCACGCGAGATCTTCAACCCCATGTACGCCCTGTTCTGCACCTCACCCGGGGACCGCGTCACCTACATGATCAACCCCGCCTCCCACTGCAACTCAAACCACCTCTCCTACTTCAAGTTTGTGGGCAGAGTTATAGGTGGGTGTTACGGTTCTTGGAGGTTACTACAGCTAAGTATTAATTATCCGACCTTGGGGGGACTGAAGGTAGGTCGGATAATTGGAATAGTCGGATGTTCGGATATCACAGTAACCCTAAACGTAAGGACAAAATGGTATAGAACATAAAAGATGCAGCTCTTGAAGGCCGATCCAGTGGTATACGTGATAGTAAAATTCATGCATAAATAAAGCCACAAATCAATGTTTTCTATAAACTAAAAAAAAAACTAAGTAAAATAAATGGCCAAAACAAGACACAATGTGGTGGTGAAAAAAGTCGGTTGTTTGGACAAGTCGGATGTTTGGAGGTCGGATGTTGGGAATTTGGCTGTATGTGTAAGCGTTATTAATGATTAGTAGGTACAAAAATATGATGATTAATATGAATATGACATCTTAAGTCATAAGAACATAAGAACATAAGAAAATAAGGAAGCTACAAGACACCGCGAGGCCTACACGTGGTAGTTCCTGTCACCTAACACTACCTACATCCACCTTTCATCCCCATCCATGAACCTATCCAGCCCCTCTTTAAAGCTCCCCAATGACTCCGCACTAACTAACTACCTGTCTACTGAGACCATGCCATTCATTCACCATCCTATTTGTGAACCAATTTTTCCCTATTTCCTTTCTAAATCTACGCTTTTCCAGCTTTCAATAAAAAAAAAAGTATTTTGAAAACGCTAAAGCAAATTTCTTCTTATTATTTATCTATTTTCTCCGTCATTTAGTTTAGTATAAGAAAGAAATAAAGTTGAGGTCAGTTTTTGAAAGCCGTGAAGCAAGTTTTAGTGTTTTTTTTTTCTATTTTCCTTCTGTCAAATTATAAAGAAGGTTCCCTGTGTATTATAATGCATGGAGATCACTATATACTCTCCTACTTCAACTTTGTGGGCAGTTATAGGTGGGTATTAACGTGCAGGGAGGTCACTATATATAAGCTTTAGTTAGGTTTAGTATACGAAAAATGGAGATAGGAGAAAGAATATAGAAAGGTTTAGGTCAATTTTGATAACTCCTACGTATTTTTTTCCTTCAATTTCCCATATTTTAAATTATAATATAGCTTCCCTGTGTATTATTGTGCATGGAGGTCACTATTGATCATTTTTTCCCTACATATAGACTCATTTTCTTTTCCCAAACACAGAAGTATAAAATTAATAACACCGAATTTCTTTCAGCTAAGGTAACATTGATCATTATTTCTTTCAGCCAAGGCCATCTACGACAACAAGCTACTCGAGTGTTATTTCACGCGATCGTTTTACAAGCACATTCTGGGCAAGATGGTGCGTGCGGTGGACATGGAGAGTGAGGATTACACCTTCTACCAGGGCCTCATCTACCTCATGGAGCACCACGTGGCCGACCTGGGCTACGAGCTCACCTTCAGCACAGAGGTAAACAAACAGCGCTCGGCGTGAAACATGTCCTGACGAAAGACGATCAAAGGATAACATAAGAAATACAGCCATACAAAGTTATTGACATGTACAGTATGTGTGTATGTTTATTTACCTAGTTGAAGTTTACAGGGCCTGAGCTATGCTGTGTGTATGTTTACCTAGTTGAAGTTTACAGGGCCTGAGCTATGCTGTGTGTGTTTACCTAGTTGAAGCATAAAGGGCCTGAGCTATGCTGTGTGTATGTTTACCTAGATGAAGTATGCAGGGCCTGAGCTATGCTGTATGTGTGTATTTACCTAGTTGAAGTTTACAGGGCCTGAGCTATGCTGTGTGTGTATTTACCTAGTTGAAGTTTACAGGGCCTGAGCTATGCTGTGTGTATTTACCTAGTTGAAGTATGCAGGGCCTGAGCTGTGCTGTGTGTGTGTTTACCTAGTTGAAGTTTACAGGGCCTGAGCTGTGCTGTGTGTGTGTTTACCTAGTTGAAGTTTACAGGGCCTGAGCTATGCTGTGTGTGTATTTACCTAGTTGAAGTTTACAGGGCCTGAGCTATGCTGTGTGTGTATTTACCTAGTTGAAGTTTACAGGGCCTGAGCTATGCTGTGTGTGTGTATTTACCTAGTTGAAGTTTACAGGGCCTGAGCTATGCTGTGTGTGTGTTTACCTAGTTGAAGTTTACAGGGCCTGAGCTATGCTGTGTGTGTATTTACCTAGTTGAAGTTTACAGGGCCTGAGCTATGCTGTGTGTGTATTTACCTAGTTGAAGTTTACAGGGCCTGAGCTGTGCTGTGTGTGTGTTTACCTAGTTGAAGTTTACAGGGCCTGAGCTATGCTGTGTGTGTGTTTACCTAGTTGAGTTTACAGGGCCTGAGCTATGCTGTGTGTGTGTTTACCTAGATGAAGTATACAGGGCCTGAGCTATGCTGTGTGTGTTTACCTAGATGAAGTATACAGGGCCTGAGCTATGCTGTGTGTGTGTTTACCTAGATGAAGTTTACAGGGCCTGAGCTATGCTGTGTGTGTGTTTACCTAGTTGAAGTTTACAGGGCCTGAGCTATGCTGTGTGTGTGTTTACCTAGATGAAGTATACAGAGCCTGAGCTATGCTGTGTGTGTGTTTACCTAGTTGAAGTATACAGGGCCTGAGCTATGCTGTGTGTGTGTTTACCTAGTTGAAGTTTACAGGGCCTGAGCTATGCTGTGTGTGTGTTTACCTAGTTGAAGTTTACAGGGCCTGAGCTATGCTGTGTGTGTGTTTACCTAGTTGAAGTATACAGGGCCTGAGCTATGCTGTGTGTGTGTTTACCTAGTTGAAGTATACAGGGCCTGAGCTATGCTGTATGTGTATTTACCTAGGTGAAGTATACAGGGCCTGAGCTATGCTGTATGTGTATTTACCTAGGTGAAGTATACAGGGCCTGAGCTATGCTGTGTGTGTGTTTACCTAGTTGAAGTATACAGGGCCTGAGCTATGCTGTGTGTGTGTTTACCTAGTTGAAGTTTACAGGGCCTGAGCTATGCTGTATGTGTGTTTACCTAGTTGAAGTATACAGGGCCTGAGCTATGCTGTGTGTGTGTTTACCTAGTTGAAGTTTACAGGGCCTGAGCTGTGCTGTGTGTGTGTTTACCTAGTTGAAGTTTACAGGGCCTGAGCTATGCTGTGTGTGTATTTACCTAGTTGAAGTATACAGGGCCTGAGCTATGCTGTGTGTGTGTTTACCTAGTTGAAGTTTACAGGGCCTGAGCTATGCTGTGTGTGTGTTTACCTAGTTTGAAGTTTACAGGGCCTGAGCTATGCTGTGTGTGTGTTTACCTAGTTGAAGTTTACAGGGCCTGAGCTATGCTGTATGTGTGTATTTACCTAGTTGAAGTATACAGGGCCTGAGCTATGCTGTGTGTGTGTTTACCTAGTTGAAGTTACAGGGCCTGAGCTATGGGTGTATTTACCATTGAGTTTACAGGGCCTGGTATGCTGTGTGTGTATTTACCTAGTTGAAGTTTACAGGCCTGAGCTATGCTGTGTGTATTTACCTAGTTGAAGTTTACAGGGCCTGAGCTATGCTGTGTTGTTGTATTTACCGATTGAAGTATACAGGGCCTGACCTAGCTGGTGTGGTGTTTACCTAGTTTGAAGTTTACAGGCTGCCGCTTGCTGTTGTGTGTTTACCTAGTTGAAGTTTACAGGGCCTGAAACTATGCTGTAGTGTGTGTTTTACTAGTTGAAGTATACAGGGCCTGAGCTATGCTGTGTGTGTTTACCTAGTTGAAGTTTACAGGGCCTGAGCTAGCTGTGTGTGTATTTACCTATTGAGTTTACAGGGCCTGAGCTATGCTGTGTGTGTATTTACCTAGTTGAAGTTTTCAGGGCCCGAGCTATGCTGTGTGTGTATTTACCTAGTTGAAGTTACAGGGCCTGAGCTATGCTGTGTGTGTGTTTACCTAGTTGAAGTTTACAGGGCCTGAGCTATGCTGTGTGTGTGTTTACCTAGTTGAAGTTTACAGGGCCTGAGCTATGCTGTGTGTGTGTTTACCTAGTTGAAGTTTACAGGGCCTGAGCTATGCTGTGTGTGGTGTTTACCTAGTTGAAGTTTACAGGGCCTGAGCTATGCTGTGTGTGTGTTTACCTAGTTGAAGTTTACAGGGCCTGAGCTGTGCTGTGTGTGTGTTTACCTAGTTGAAGTTTACAGGGCCTGAGCTATGCTGTGTGTGTGTTTACCTAGTTGAAGTATACAGGGCCTGAGCTATGCTGTGTGTGTGTTTACCTAGTTGAAGTATACAGGGCCTGAGCTATGCTGTGTGTGTGTTTACCTAGTTGAAGCATAAAGGGCCTGAACTATACTCATGTGGTCCTGTTTCTATAACTATGTTTATACGGAAGAATTTGTTATTGATTCTGTATTATGGATAGAAGCCACACAGATATAATTCAGCCATCACTCATAGTCATTACTAAGAGAGGATTAAGGAGATCAACAAAGATGGAACCAGAGCTAGAAGAACTTACTGATGAGGAAAGGTTGAGAGAGAAAAATTATCAACACTTGAGCTACTAGAAAGAGGAGCCTTCATATTTTTTGAACTGATAACTAAGATGGAAGAAACAGACAATGAGACACTACTGACCACTACTGACCACTACTGACCACTACTGACCACTACTGACCACACACACGCTAAACCCCGTCCATATATATACACTGAATACTAATACATGCTAAACTCCGTCCACAGGTACAAGAGTTTGGGGTGACGGAAGTGCGCGACCTGAAACCCAACGGCAGGAATATCATCGTTGAGGAGGAGACCAAGATGGAGTACATGCGCCTGGTGTGTCAGATGAAGATGACCGGCGCTATCAGACAACAGTGAGTCCCTTCCCTTGAGTCCCTTCCCTTCCCTTCCCTTCCCTTCCCTTTCCTTCCCTGTGAGTCCCTTCCCTTCCCTGTGAGTCCCTTCCCTTCCTTTCCCTTCCCTTCCCTTCCCTTCCCTTCCCTTCCCTTCCCTTCCCTTCCCTTCCCTTCCCTTCCCTTCCTTTCCCTTCCCTTCCCTTCCCTTCCCTTCCCTTCCCTTCCCTTCCCTTCCCTTCCCTTCCCTTGAGTCCCTTCCCTTCCCTTCCCTTGAGTCCCTTCCCTTCCCTTCCCTTCCCTTCCCTTCCCTTGAGTCCCTTCCCTTCCCTTGAGTCCCTTCCCTTCCTTTCCCTTCCCTTCCCTTCCCTTCCCATGAGTCCCTTCCCTGTGAGTCCCTTCCCTTGTGTGTGTGTGTGTATGCAAAATGTATATACAGTGTGTGTGTGTGTGTGTGTGTGTGTGTGTTAGAATGTGTTAATATGTGTAAGGGTGAGTGAATGTCTAAGGAAAGGAAGGATGGAAGATGACCGGCGCCATCAGACAACAGTGAGTGTGTTATTGTGTCTTTAAGGTATCATTAGAGTCCCTGTTAGTGTCTTGAGGGCGTGTGATGGGTGGCAGAGAGAATGTGTGTGTGTGTGTGTTAGAATGCTTGAATGTGTGTTGGGGTGAGTGTATGTCAGAAGTTATTAAGGTATAATTTCGCTATCAGGCAACAGTGAGTGTGTTATTGTGTCTTTA
This sequence comes from Chionoecetes opilio, assembly GCA_016584305.1. Classification (NCBI taxonomy): domain Eukaryota; kingdom Metazoa; phylum Arthropoda; class Malacostraca; order Decapoda; family Majidae; genus Chionoecetes; species Chionoecetes opilio. Next base: position 187,885 of record JACEEZ010013206.1, read on the forward strand.
AGGTAGCATTAGAGTCCCTGTTAGTGTCTTGGGTGTGTGTGATGGGTAGCAGAGAGAATATGTGTGTGTGTGTGTGTGTTAGAATGCTTGAATGTGTGTTGGTGTGAGGGTATGTCAGAAGTTATTAAGGTATAATTTCGCTATCAGGCAACAGTGAGTGTGTTATTGTGTCTTTAAGGTATCATTAGAGTCCCTGTTAGTGTCTTGAGGGCGTGTGAAGGGTAGCAGAGAGAATATGTGTGTGTGTGTGTGTGTGTTAGAATGCTTGAATGTGTGTTGGGGTGAGGGTATGTCAGAAGTTATTAAGGTATAATTTCGCTATCAGGCAACAGCGAGTCCCTTCCCTTGTGTCTTGAGTGTGTGTGAAGAGTCCCTGTTATTGTCTTGAGTGTGTGTGAAGAGAACAGAGGGAATGTGTGTGTGTATTTACCTAGTTGTATTTACCTATCCTTTTTATGTATGTAACTATCAACTATTTCTTCTCATGGCATCTAAGCAGCAGATATATGATGTTCCTTGCATTATTTCTCTCCGTAGACTGAATTATTTCCAGCAGGGTTTCGACGACATCATATCTCTCTCTCTATCTATCTATCTATCTATCTATCTATCTATCTATCTATCTATCTATCTATCTATCTATCTATCTATCTATATCTATATCTATATCTATCTGTCTGTCTGTCTGTCTGTCTGTCTGTCTGTCTGTCTGCCTGTCTGCCTGTCTGCCTGTCTGTCTGTCTGTCTGTCTGTCTGTCTGTCTGTCTATCTATCTATCTATCTATCTATCTATCTATCTATCTATCTATCTATCTATCTATCTATCTATCTATCTATCTATCTATCTATCTATCTATCTATCTATCTATCTATCTAACCAGCAAATACGTGATGTCTTTTTTTTTCTTCTCTCCGCAGACTGAATGACTTCCTTCAGGGTTTCTACGACATCATTCCCAAGCGTCTGATCTCCATCTTCAACGAGCAGGAGCTTGAGTTGCTCATCTCCGGCCTGCCCACCATCGACATTGATGACCTGCGCACCAACACCGAGTACCACAAGTACCAACCCAACTCACTCCAGGTAAAGAAAGCATCAACAACTTTATTTTTTTTTTTTTTTTTTTTTTTTTTTTTTTTTTTTATAAACCTATAGCGCTTGTTTTTTTTCGCGGTGGTGGGGTTTTTTTTTTTTTTTTTTTTTTTTTTTTTTTTTTTTTTTTTTTTTTTTTTTTTTTTTTATATAAACCTATAGCGTTGTTTTTTTTTTTTTTTTTTTTTTTTTTTTTTTTTTTAAATTATATATAGCGCCTGTAGGCATTTATCTTAATTTTTTTATGACTTATCAAAAGTATTACAACTTTATTTTTTTACCCTATAGTGCTTACAGGCTATCTTCCTTGTTGTTGTTGTTTTTTTATTGTTGTTTTTACCGTAGATAACAGTGAAGTCGCCAGGCGCCAAATATTACGAATTATAGCATCACTACTGATTTTGATGAGCCACTGAAGATGTTACACAGTAGTTTATATCATGACTGTATAATCTACCCTGTTTCAGCATTGTTTTATGCTTTGTATCTGCAAGTATAACTGTTGCGCATTTTGCTTCTCACGTTTTTCTTCGCGCGATGACAGACAGTAAACAGTAGCCTTTCGGGCGACAGGACGCAGACTTGCCAGATCTTTCAAACTTGAATAGAATTTATTTTCACGTTGGCAGAGGAATTTTTATATATCCAAGCATCTTCCGCAGCTAATATATATAGAGACTTGTTTTACTTTACCTCTAATTTCCCTGAATTCCCAAGAGTGGCGACTCAACTGTTGGGTTAAAATACTAGCTGGCGACTTTACTGTAGTAGGTATAGCAAGGTCGCCACTCTGTTTTATTTTTGTCATTTGTTCATTTATAGCCCTAATATGACACAGATGAAGACACAAAATGACACAGACTCTCCAGATAGTCCCTTCTAACTTTCCTGAAATCATGGATGTACAAATGTAAGTATTAACGCCACCACACGGCTGTAAATAACAAAGAAACGTAGACCTGGCGACTTCACTGTTATCTACGGTAGAGCTTATGGTGACTTTTTTTTTTTTTTTTTTTTTTTTTTTTTTTATATATGCAAGTAGAATAGAAATGTAGGTATTTATTTATTTTTCTTTTTTGTTGTATTTTTTGACGCCACTTTGCACCCTCTTGGGGACTCACGGCATGGATTTTTTTTTTAAATTGTATGTACACACAACCCTCGATTTGCCGGACTAATTGGGGGGAGCACTGGTCCGGGAACCGCAAACGTCCGGGAATCGCAAAAGTCCGAGGCTTTTACCCACCCAATATCAACTACCCCGCCGCGGACTTTTACCACACTTTGTCTAGCACTCATACGTCACGTGCCATACAATACATACATATAACATACAAAACATGGTTTAATATACATGTGCAGGTACTAACAATATAGGATTGCAAGTATTTACATTGTACTTACTGTATTGTATTGTAGGAAGGATGTAGGTGTATGCCGTGATCGTATAGTGGTGCCCCGAATAGCTAGAAAAACTATTCAAGATCAGACACAACATCCATCGGTGACGCTGTACCACCACTGGAGTCGTGTTGAGCTGTAGGTAAGCTGGCAGGAGAAGGTGAGTGCCCTGCATCAGGAGTAGGCAAAACGTACCGATGCCGTGATCGTATAGTGGTGCCCCGAATAGCTAGAACTATTCGAGATCAGACACAACATCCATCGGTGGTGCTTTACCACCACTGGAGTCGTGTTGAGCTGCAGGTGAGCTGGCAGGAGAAGGTGAGTGCCCTTCAACAAGAGTAGGCAGCTGGGCGGTGGCAGACTGGCTGGGGCCTAGTTCAGGAGTAGGCGGCTGGGCGGTGGTAGACTGGCTGGGGCCTGGTTTAGGAGAAGACAGCTTGGCAGTGCGTGGCTTGAAGAAAGTATCAATTTTCGATTGATGGCCAGCCTGGTACTGCTCCACAATAATTTGTGCACGGAGCAGGCGTAGCTGGTCGTAATGTTCCTGGATGTGTGGCTTGTTGCTGTTTGCCACGTACTGAAGTAGCTTATCAGCATACTCCCGGATCTCAGACATCTTAACCTTTTGTGGCTGCTCGACATCACTGCCCTCACTGTCGCTGCTCTGCCCCCAGTCACTGCTGCCACTATCTGTTCCTCTGATAAAATTTCATGCCCCTCTGCTGCTTCGTTTTCTTCTATCCACTCATGAACGTCATCAAGCGTAACTACATTTTCCCCAGCCTTATAGAGAAGCGAATGAAAATCTGAAGCCTCAAATCCATGAAAATCAAAGTCCAAATCCTCGTCCATAAATAACTTTTTCCACGCGTTGCTAAGAGTGGTAAGCTTCACCTCGCCCCATGCCTCATTCATGTTGTAGATGGCGGAGCGGATGTTGTAAGCCTTTATATTATCCAAGGTTCTCTTCCCTCTCGTATCCTCTTCCATGTCTGCCTCAGTCTCCCTGATAACCAGTACTTCATCAAGATATTTTCGCTGATACCGCCGCTTAAAAGCACTGATGACTCCTTGATCCATGGGTTGGATCAAGGATGTGGTATTTGGGGGCAAAAACATGCACCTAATCCTTCCATCAGCACTCTGCAAAATATCCTCGTGGGGGTGGGCGGGAGCATTGTCGAGCAAAACTAATGCCTTCACTTCTGCAGGCGGGATCTTCAGAACCCTTTCTTGGTGGTTCCTTATCTCAGGCAACAGGTGATGCTTGAACCAGTCTTCACATATCCACGAGGTGAACCAAGCTTTCTTGGAACTATAATAATGAACAGGAAGATGGTGCATACAGTCCTTGAGAGCCCTGGGTTTAGCAGACTTCCCTACAATTGCGAGTTTCAACCTGTGTGTACCAGACGCATTACCACCACACATCACAGATAGCCGCTCTTTATTTATTTTCTTTCCTGGTACCTTACGCTCATTCTTCCTTGCTTGGGTGTTATTAGGCATGGACCTCCACATCACTCCAGTCTCATCTATATTGTAAATTTGACTTAAGGACAGTTCTTCCTGTTTGATTATATCAATTAACTTTAGCCTAAACGGTTCGACACTTTCTGTATCGGCACTAGCAGACTCGCCTAACACTTTTACATTATGGATGCCATGGCGTTTCCTGAACCGCCACAGCCAGCCATCACTCGCCTGAAAATCATTCATCCCCATGTGTGCAGCAAGCTTCCCAGCACTTGCAGCCAACTCCACACCTCTCACAGAGACACCACAAGAACGCTGCTGTACATACCATTTGTAGACGGCAGCATCCAAATCGACACTCTTAGAGGTTTTCATATGCTTTCTACCACCGTCACTCTTATCTACCCCGGACACAGAAAATTTCACAGCAAAAGTCTGCAACTTATCTTTGCATTTTCTGATATCAGAAACAGTCTGTTTTTTTATCCCATGATCCACGCAAACCTGTGCCACCGTCTTCCCGGCCTCAAGTTCCTTTATTACCTCAAGTTTTTGCGACACAGAGAGGTGCACGGGCTTTCGTGTGCGCTTGGTCACGTTCTTGTAGGTTGGTGGTGCCATCCTGAACGCAAAGCAAAGGTAAAGCAAAGAAACCACGGCAGACAACCTTGCACCGCGAGGCAATAAATGTAAACAAAACATGAGACAAAAGTGTCAGCTGCAATGGAAGAACAGCTGAGGCGATGCAGGTCATAAGAGGAAGAAGAGTAAGGCGCTCGTAAACGCTTGTCTCTCGCCTGCCTATGAACAACATGTCATTATCTCCAAAAGTAATTTGCAAAGTTATTTGTAAGTATTTGCAAGTAATTTGCATAAGTAGATTTGCGACGGAAGCTCATAGAGAATGTTTCCTAGAATTCAATAAGGTATACAGAAACCACACTCCCAATTGTGTAGGCAATTTCGGTCCTATAGTAAAATAAAACCAGATCTGTGAAGGTCTGGAAGAAAAAAACCCACGAATAAGGGGGGAAAAGGACTCTAGAATTTGACCAAACGATGCGGTGACGACCGGAGACGATAACCTCCGTCAGCCGATCGAGGAAACATTGCGTCATCGACGGTGCCTCTCCCTCTCGCTTATTTCTCCCCTTTATGGCGGCTTATCACATGTTTCGATGCTGTTTATAAGTTCTACGAGATGCCATCCTGAACGTAAAGTGAAGGTGAGGCAAAGAAACCAAAAAGAAAGAAAAGGCAAAGAAAGGGAGACAGCCTTGCACCTTGAGGCAATAAATGTAAACAAACATGACCGCTGAGCATGCTGGCGGGTGGCGCGGACACTGACCAAGGGTGACAGGAGAGGCTTGGACCGCCGGACAACTTTTTCGATTTACGAACAGGACCAGGCATTTCAACGTATATTAAAAAAAAAAAAACAAAAAAAAAAAAAAAAAAAAAAAAAAAAAAAAAAACATGGACCTTAGATTTTGTCCGGCAAATCCGATATCCGGCAAATCGAGGTCCGGCAAATCGAGGGTTGTGTGTACTTATTTTTCCCATTTTGCATTTATGGTCAATGGGGATAATTAATTATAGTTAATGTTTCAGTTTAACACCTTGCAGTATGACAAAGAAATATAAAACATTGGCTTAGTTCTAAATAAAGTTTCTGTATTTCATTATTTATCGTTGTTTTCATCATCAAAGCAATTATTTCATTATCTCAAATGCTAAATACCATAAAAATTTCTCCCTCAGATTCAGTGGTTCTGGCGGGCCCTGCGCTCCTTTGACCAGGCCGAGCGCGCCAAGTTCCTACAGTTTGTGACGGGCACCAGCAAGGTGCCGCTGCAGGGCTTTGTGGCGCTGGAGGGCATGAACGGCACGCAGAAGTTCCAGATCCACAGAGACGACAGGTCCACCGACAGACTGCCCTCCGCCCACACCTGGTAAGACACTCATTCATTGATCACTGAATTTAAGTATACATTGTGTTCTAGTATATCCACTGACAGACTGCCCTCCGCCCACACCTGGTAAGATCGTTAATTTATCATTGCATTCAGATATATATTGTGTTCTAAGATTTAAAAGATCAAGATATATTGTGTTCTAGGGTGTGTAAGACCAAACCCTCAGCGTACACTTGGTAAGGCATCCAGGGATCATTGAATTCCGAAATAAATCATGTTCTAGAATGTCAAACCAAACCTTGATCAGACGTGAAATTCTATTGGTCCATTTTATTCCTAGTAATATCCGAGGGGATTAATGGCATGAGATGTGGAATGTGGAATCAATGACGTGAGATTTTAACCCCTTCACGCCCAGATCTTTCCTTTGCTATAAAAAAATATCTGTTGTTTAGCCAAAAAATTACAAAAAGTCACTGAATATACCAAATTACCCAGTCGACAAGGATACTAAACAGGTCATATCTATAAAATATTGCTTATATTCACAAAAAATCGTCTAATGTTACCCAAGTTACAATGGAAATTACGTTCTGGACCTCAAGGGGTTAAGATTCCAGGCAGAAACATTGCTACTTTTACACTGTCATTTATTCAGGGCATCATATGTATAGTATCAAATTTCTGAAATAGAGTAATGTGTATGTTATGTACATTATATGTGGTCACCTCCGTGGTGTAGTGGCTGGCGTGCCTGGCTACAAATCTGCGGGCCCTAGTTTGTATCCCGGCCAGGGCAGGTCGGCGGCCAGCCCAGCCAGCTTCTTGGGTTGATAAATGGGTACCTGGGGAAACCTGGGGAAGGTAACTGTGGTAACCTGGATGTCACACTAGCCCTGTGTCCCGGGGTAGCGAGTCCTCACCCACCACAGGCTCTAAGGTTAATGCCACGGAGATGAGCACCGAGGCCACGCGCAGCTTAGCGTATGCCTCCTTCTTTACCTACCATGTTATGCAAATTGTGATAGATACATCTGTACGTTGATCCTAAAAGCCAATCCTTGTTTCTTTTGTTCTTATGTAAGGCATGAATTATTATAGATATGTCTGTATTATAAGTAAAACCCATCCTTGATTTAACCCCTTCACACCCAGATCTTTCCTTGGCTATATATAATCGTCTGTTGTCAGCCATAAAATTACGAAAAGTGACTGAATATACCCAATAAGCTAGTGGACAATGATACTAAACAGGTCATATCTATTAAACATTGCTTATAGTCACTAAAAATCGTCTAATGGTACCCAAATTACAATGGAAATTACGTTCTGGGCCTCAAGGGGTTAATGGGATGATAGGGGTGTAATAGATTTCAAACAGCAAAGTACTTCCTCATTTTTTAGCCACACATATGGTTTCTTACTACCTTTCCTTGCCTTGCCTGGATACATAGAGGGCTCCTTTCCTCTTCCACTATTCCGGGAAGCCACAATTACATGTTAGGTTAGGCATAGAGTATTCTAGATATACGTGCACATTGATTCTATAGCCAATCGTTGTTCCCCAGTGAAGCTTCAACCAGTTCGACCTTAAAATGTTATTACCACATTTTTCAAGGCATCATATATATAGTGTCAAGACGTCTGAAGTAAAGTAATGTGCAGGTTAGGCATTGATCTGTACATTGATTCTATAGCCAATCCATAATCCAGATATATTTTAGGGTATATTTACTTCTTGTAGGTTCCTTATTTTCTTATGTTCCTATGTAAGGCATGAATTATTATAGATACATGTGTACTTTGATTCTAAAACCCAACCCTTGCTCCTCCCAGCTTCAACCAGTTGGATCTTCCCGTGTACGAGACGTATGACAAGCTCCGCCACTACATGCTGAAGGCCATCCACGAGTGCTCCGAGGGCTTTGGCTTTGCCTAAACACGGGGTAATCACTTATAGTAATCTCAAATTTAATCTTCACTATAGGAAAAAAAAACTATTGTGATACTGAGACTTGGATGAATGTGTTTGTTGAATTGCAAGGAAACATTAGTGCATCCTAGGATTGACAAAGAACTATTAACAAGAATGCATTAGTACATCATCCTAGGATTAATAACAATAAAGCATTTGTACATCCTAGGATTGACAAAGAAGAACAATTGACAACAAGAATGCATTAGTACATCATCCTAGGATTGACAAAGAAGAACTAATAACAACAACAAAGCACTAGTACATCCTAGGATTGACAAAAGAACTATTAACAACAAGAATGCATTAGTACATCATCCTAGGATTAACAACAAGAATGCATTAGTAGGCTACATCCTAGGACTGACAAAAGTACTATTGACAACAACAAAGCATTAGTACATCCTAGGATTGACAAAGAACTATCAACAACAAGAAAGCATTAGTACATCATCCTAGGATTAACAAAGAACAACTATTGACTCATTCATCACCTTAGTTTCATTTGTTTACATTCTGCCGGAGTGATTTAGCTGCGGTATGTCTGCTTGGTAGCTAGGCTTGGGGCGTTAGTACTCACCACTGGGGTACTGTTTGCAGCTCTGTCTGACGGCCGCCTCCATTGTTTATAGCCTAGCCTAGAGCATTATTCCAACATATACTATGGTACACTCATTTCAAAACAAATTGTAACCCATAACTTTTAATCCTATCTCTTTTCAAATGGCTGTTTGAATGGCCGATTGGAGATACTTATTAATAAAAGAATGTTTTGAATGCAGGAAATATTTGTGATTTATATATTTTCAGAAAAAGATGTGATAGCTATTATTGTACGATTTTTCATGATTTAATTTTAGTTCTACTACGACTACACTGTTACTTAAAAAAAAAAATATTTCTGACATTTAATTTTTACTTGCTCCCAGCAGGAAAAAGAAACATTTATTTTTAGAAAGTTGAAGCTGCTAAAAGAATTACAATTTATGGCAACTGAAATCATTTTGTCTTTTTTAAATCGGTTGTCCTATTCTAAACCTTCCTGTCCTTGGCTGGGCTGTCCTGGGCTGTCCCGGTCTGTCCTGGTCTGTCCCGGTCTGTCCTGGGCTGTCCCGGTCTGTCCTGGGCTGTCCCGGTCTGGTCCGAGGCAAAGCAAGCACGGTTCCTCGGCCTCTCGGCTCCCAAGGCTTTGCGTGAACTATGGTCAATCTTGAAAACCTTCCCTTAAAGCCTATTCCAAACTTCCCCTGTGAATTTGTTGACAACATATACATTTATACATAGGTTCACAGTATACATAGACACACCTTCCATTAGTATTATCACTGTGCTGTATATTCTGGCCTCCCAATGCTGTACATACAATGACAGACATACACTGGTATATCTAATGTGATATATTTACATTTAGGGCTGTCAAATACTGATACAAACTCTGGAGCAACAGTAGAGGTAATTACAGAAGGACTTGTGAAGAGGTCGGCAGCGTAAAGGTTTCCATGAAACTCCAAAATTGCCGTTTGTTGAAATTGCCGTCGGTTTATTTAGCGTACGTAATTCAATTTGTATTTAATTTGTGCGTTCGTTCGAGGCGCTTATTTCGGAAAGTCGATAAGCTTGGTTCAAAAGATATGATATTTTGAACATTGACACATTTTGAAGCCATTTTCTTAGTTTTTTTTATTGATGGCGCTTGTCGACTCGCTGAAATAAGCGCCTCGGTTTCTGTTTTTTATCGTTTCTCTTCAAAGTTTTCCAATTGAACCGTGTTGAAGAATTGCGAGCTCAGTTTCAAAGCCTGGGAAACCAACGCCCGCTCATTGCACTATTTATATATATCCCTGTAGGCACACCGCAACACTTCCTTTCCTTCTCTTCGCTGCGGCTACAGGTCCTGTCTTGGCATTTCTGGGTGTAGGTGAAGGACATTGGCTAGGGCTCAATAGGGAGGCATGTAAAGTATGTAATATTTGATATTTACAAATAGCTAATTCTCTGTCAACTAGTTTCTTTGGATTAAGAAAAGGTTTATTTTAAGATTTTTGTGTTGAATGGGTAACTATATTTCTTTTTATTTGTCACGGTATAGAGTCACTGATTTACTCAATTTATTTTCTCACCATTAAGCCCAAAATGTTACATAGTGTATTTTATCACATATGCAAAGAACCATTCTTCTACTTTACCATGTTGGCATTAAAATACACAGTATTAAAATGACTCATTGTTTGTCATCTCATACCCTTTACAGGAGATTTTCTGAGCTTCACTGGCTAGTCGTGAGTCAGTCTGAGCTTCACTGGCTAGTCGTGAGTCAGTCTGAGCTTCACTGGCTAGTCGTGAGTCAGTGAGCTTCACTGGCTAGTCGTGAGTCAGTCTGAGCTTCACTGGCTAGTCGTGAGTCAGTCTGAGCTTCACTGGCTAGTCGTGAGTCAGTCTGAGCTTCACTGGCTAGTCGTGAGTCAGTCTGAGCTTCACTGGCTAGTCGTGAGTCAGTCTGAGCTTCACTGGCTAGTCGTGAGTCAGTCTGAGCTTCACTGGCTAGTCGTGAGTCAGTCTGAGCTTCACTGGCCAGTCGTGAGTCAGTCTGGGCTTCACTGGCTAGTCGTGAGTCAGTCTGAGCTTCACTGGCTAGTCGTGAGTCAGTCTGAGCTTCACTGGCTAGTCGTGAGTCAGTCTGAGCTTCACTGGCTAGTTAGTCGTGAGTCAGTCTGAGCTTCACTGGCCAGTCGTGAGTCAGTCTGGGCTTCACTGGCCAGTCGTGAGTCAGTCTGGGCTTCACTGGCTAGTCGTGAGTCAGTCTGAGCTTCACTGGCTAGTCGTGAGTCAGTCTGAGCTTCACTGGCCAGTCGTGAGTCAGTCTGGGCTTCACTGGCCAGTCGTGAGTCAGTCTGGGCTTCACTGGCTAGTCGTGAGTCAGTCTGAGCTTCACTGGCTAGTCGTGAGTCAGTTCTTTGCTAAGGTATGGATAGATATGTTGTTGAAGGTCTACTCCAAAAATCCTGAATTATTATACATCAATACATTGCTGTTTATTTTCATCAATTATTTATATTTACCTTTTTTCTGCAGAGGGGAAAACGTAATCAGTGGTATACTTCTCTTCCTACACTGGACTAACACAGTCTTCCCTTCTATCTACCAGTAACGTCTTAACCCCTTGAGGCCCAGAACGTAATTTCCATCGTAATTTTGGGTACCATTAGGCGATTTTTAATGACTATAAGCAATATTTTATAGATATGACCTGTTTAGTACCCTTGTCCACTAACTAATTTGGTTTATTAAGTTAGTTTTTGTAATTTTATGGCTCACAACAGACAATTTTTTTATAGCCAAGGAAAGATCTGGGCGTGAAGGGGTTGAGCACAGCAGCGTTACCCGATGTTCTTCTCTTTATAATTATCATAAAACTTTCGGTTTTGAGAGAACCTGACAAGGGATAGGAATGCATAAGAACATAAGAAAATAAGGAAGCTACAAGAGGCCGTGAGACCTACAGGAGGTAGTTCCTGTTAGGCTGTTATTTAACACTACCTACATCCACCTTTCATCCCCATCCATGAATTATTAAAGACTCCAATAGACTCCGCATTGACCACCTGACGACTGAGTCCATTCCAATCATTCACCACCCTATTTGTGAGCCAGTTTCTCCCTATTTCCATTTTAAATTACGTTTTCTAGCTTGAATCCGTTACTTTCTGTTCTACCCTGGTTAGCAGGACTATTAGCTCAGCCAGTCCTTAAATTCCCCCATTCATTCCTTGACATGCTACTACACTATCTATACCAGATGAGGTATTTTTTCTAGTTTGTATACCCAGAGCTGGGCACTAAATACATCGAATGTATTTAAATACTAAATACATGGGAGAAATGTATTTAAATACTAAATACATTTTACGAATGTATTTAAATACTAAATACATTAATTGTATTTAAATACATTTGTAAATACACACAAATTTTAATGCCAAGAATTAAATCAAGTTTAGAAAGTATTCACTTATTTAATTCTAAAATCTCTAACAAAATTATGAAATCTAAATTTCCAAACTCTTTCTTCTATTTGCAATATAAGTACATAGTACAGTACTTGTCGTTAGAGCGCTACCCCGCTGTCCCACGACTCCCACCATGGTGGGAGTCGTGGGACAGGACGTGTCTGCGAACATGTCTAAAATCACAAGATAAATCTTGTCACACTGACAAGATCTTAACTTGTCAACCATGACAAGATTGTATTCATCAACATGACAAGATTTAACTTGGCTTCCATGACAAGATGCTTCTTGTCATGAAAGACAAGCTTTCATCTTGTCACAATGACAAAAAGCATCTTGTCACAATGACAAAAAGCATCTTGTCACAATGACAAAAAGCATCTTGTCACAATGACAAAAAGCATCTTGTCACAATGACAAAAAGCATCTTGTCACAATGACAAAAAGCATCTTGTCACAATGACAAAAAGCATCTTGTCATGGAAGACAAGTTAAATCTTGTCATGTTGACGAATACAATCTTGTCATGGTTGACAAGTTAAGATCTTGTCAGTGTGACAAGATTTATCTTGTGATTTTAGACATGTTCGCAGAACAAGCCTATTCTTGTAACACTGACAAGTTTATGTTTAGAGTGCACATTTGCTCCACCTCCCGCCTCCCCATTCCCCAATAGCCTTGCTGCGGTAGATGCCACAGATATGAATATGATAAGAAATTAGCACCGAGAATTTGTTCTTTGGTCATTTTATCAAAGGCAAATAAAAAAAAATGTATTATCAGATCCCCTGGCTATTTAACATAATCTGCATATTTCTAGAAATGTCTGAACAAAACGACTTCCTTAGGATTTGCGTTTCCTTAGAAATTTCCTTAAAATAAGGAAATTTCCTTGAAAGTGGAAACACTGGTTCACTGTAACATCCGGGTTGCTTGATAGTTGGACGGGCTTATGGCCAAATTAACTGATAAAAAAAGTATTTAAATGTTTAAATTATATGTATTTAAATACATGAAAACCAATGTATTTATAAATACATTTCTAAATACAAATGTATTTAAATACAAATGTATTTAAATACGTATTTAAATACAAATGTATTTAAATACATATTTAAATACAAATGTATTTAAATACGTATTTAAATACAAATGTATTTAAATACGTATTTAAATAGTGCCCAGCTCTGTGTATATCATATTTCTTTGTCTTATTTCAGTCTTATGATACAGGAACTACCTCGTGTAGGTCTCACGGTCTCTTATAGCTTCCTTATTTTCTTATGTTATGTCTTTTTCAGTCTTGTCAGAGCAGTCTTTCTTAATTTTGTGTGGCACATTTCCCCCTTTTTGGCATTAAATCAATCAATCAATCTTTCTTCATTTAAATTCTTGAAACGTCCATGTCATCTCAAGGTTCATCTAATCAACTGCAACTCAATATTCAATCTCATGTCCTCTCATACATTACCATAACCTTCCACTCTATTAATTCCGATTGCCATTTGCCGGAAGAACCTTGCAGTAGTCCACTATTAATCATGATCAAGATGGTTGTATGATCGATTTTGTCTGCTTGTCGGTGTGTATGTGTGTTTGTTAGCAGCATTACACACAAAGTTAGGAACGAATGTGCATGAATATTTTACCAGGGGTGGGGATTGGCTTAATGTAAAAGTGATTAAATTTTGGCATCTACGTGGGTCCAGGTTTGGGGTCCAGGATTATTTTTAAAGATATTGGGGCATTTTTTACAAGTTGACATTATTTTTTTATCATGTGGTGGTGTCTATAATTCAGCCATGTGTTAAATTACGTGTGGTATTCTTTCCTTATAATGCATGTTTAAGTATATATATTTCTGCTCTTAACCCCTCCACGCCCAGATCTTTCCTTGGCTATAAAAAAAAATCATGTTGTCGAGCCATAAAATTATAAAAAGTAACTGAATATACCAAATTAGTTAGTGGACAATGATACTAAACAGGTCACATCTATAAAATATTGCTTATAGTCACTAAAAATCGTCTAATGGCCTATCTAAATTACAATGGAAATTACGTTCTGGGTCTCAAGGGGTAAATCTTTTTTTTTTCAGACATTTTAGGCGATTTGTTTTTATTTTATCCATATTGTTTTATTTGATCTCGTGTAGGTAACAAAGATAGCCTCAGGATTTCTCTAAGCCTCTACACCCACACTGAGTCTCTTACTAATAAGGTGGTAAGTGATTGGCATGGACTCAGTAGACAGGTAGTTAGTGCGGAGTCATTAGAGAGCTTTAAAGGGAGGCTGGATAAATTCATGGATGGGGATGAAAGGTGGATGTAGGTAGTGTTAAGTAACAGGAACTACCACGTGTAGGTCTCACAGCCTCTTGTAGCTTCCTTAATTTCTTATGTTCTTAAAGGCTCAACAGGCTATGGATGTACTACCTGTCTCCCAGTGATGAAAAACTCGCCCAGTAAGAACATTTTTAAGCTACTGGGCGACAAGATATTGATTCATAAAATCCTTCCTGCATGCAATGGCTCATCATGTCTGTGTGTGTGAGATCCAGAAGTGCTTCTTATTACTGTATAGGATCATTATTTATATATATATTTCTTCTTTTAATGTCTATATAATCTTGTGCCGCCATATATACCCCGTCGATTGTTTGCGTAGTGAAAATTCGTTGGTGCCATTGGAAGATTCATAAGCACAGCATGGAAAGGGAGGGGAGGGTCGCACAACATACCAAAGGGGGAAGATAATACCAAAAAGCTGTAGTTTAACAGTATGCCTACATGCCTACTACCACCCTTCTGCATATCCAAGGAATGTCGCACAGTAAGATTGGCTTAAAAAGTGCTCTGGGATGTACCAGTCTGTCTATGAAAGTTGGTGCCACTAATCCACCCCTGATCTGATCGTAGAATATACCATAGCTAATGTGACATCAGAGTGGCCCCTGAGCTCCGCTTGCATAGTGCCCCCCCCTCCCCGTGGATAGATACCTAGCCACGCCACTGCTAACAAAGCAATCCAGTTCTTTAACAACCCACAAACTACGTAGCGAAAAAAAGAAAAAAAAAGATGCTACCCACAATCCTCTGCGACGCTGTTAACGAGTTCTAAGCACTAACGAACCCTATCAATATAAACTTATTTTTAAATGCTACAAAATATAGTACCAACACTATTACTAACTCACATTCACTAACATGTAAGACTTACATCACGTTACAGATCAATAATTATTTATTGGTCACAGGTCAACAGGTCAGGGCGTGGGAAGGAAATAAGGGAAAGGTTTAGTGTTTCGAAGCAGTGTTGAGTTCCTTGAGTAATCCGGTACAAGCCGCAGTCGAGATGAACCTGCGAAGTGGCAGGACGTTTGTGTGTGCAGGCATCTGGGAGGATGAATTTTAAGAGGAGGATCTTGGGCCAGACAACGCTTTATTTTGTTGCTTGTCTTCATATATCTGCAGCGTAAGGTAAGTCGAGAGAGAGAGTGAGAGGAATGAGTCACTGGGCAGTGGCGGGCCTAGGGGGTGGCCACGGCCTGCAATCTCATTGGCCACCCCAGCAGGTTAGTCAGTCGTCAGAGGTATTCAACCATTCAACCATTGAAAATCCAACCATATCTTTTTAATGGCTATGCCATGGCCACCCCACTCTAGATATGTGTCCAACCTTGGCCAACAATGTGTCCAGTGCATTTTTTAACATGCTAAATGGGAGACCAAAAGTTCTCCCAGTGATGGGAAACTCACCCAGTAAGAACAATTTTAAGCTACTGGGCGACAAGATATTGATTAATAAAATCCTTCCTGCATGCAATGGCTCATCATGTCTGTGTGTGTAAGATCCAGAAGTGCTTCTTATTACTGCATATGACCATTATTTATATATATTTCTTCTTTTAATGTCTATATAATCTTGTGCCGCCATATATACCCCGTCGATTGTTTGCGTAGTGAAAATTTGTTGGTGTCACTGGAAGATTCATAAGCACAGCATGGACAGGGAGGGAAGGGGTCACAACACACCAAAGGGGGAAGATAATACCAAAAAGCTGTAGTTTAGCAGGTATGCCTACTACCACCCTTCTGCATATCCAAGGAATGTCGCACAGTAAGATTGGCTTAAAAAATGTTCTGCCCCAGTCAACATTTCCTGGCGGTGCCACTGAGAGTGGGCGAGGGAGGGAGGGAGAACTTACGTGTAATTTGAGGTTGTTTAGTCCTTGCAAAGTAATGGTTGTTGCCTCGTTATCTTTCTACCTTATATATCGTCAGATCAACTATAGCCAGTGGCGTAACTACGGGGGGGGAGGCGGGGGGGGGCTTGCCATAGTGCCGCCCCACACGCGGTTGTGTCCAGGGGCGTGTACAGGATCTTGAAACATTGATCAATATCAACAGAAAACAAAATCTCAAAATAACATCAGAAAAATATAGTTTCATCTGAAAAAGAAGAGTGTTGATAAAACAAATCTTTACCGTATACGGCGGTATAATGACAGATGTGAGACACTGTACGTGCTCTAACAAAAGGATCAGCCGGTCATTTGCTCAGGATAACTTTCGCAACATGAAATAAGAATAAAATCAAGACAATCTGATTTGGGTTCAACTTTTCATTATTTTTATTTTCATCAGTAGGAATAAAACCCTAAGAAAAAGAGAGTTTTGGCGTGATGAAGCAGTCGTATAGATTGTATATTGCCAATGCTTTGTTCAGTGCTTAAGTTTGAGCCACCCTGGTCTGATATTAAACTTCTGCTGTTGTGTGACAAATTAAAGGCTTTTGAACTGTCATCTCTGTGTCTTGTCCTTCTGGTATTCTCTTCTTCCCCTCTCCTAAAGGTCTTTTGGTGATCATCTGTCTGTTGCACTCCTCATCTCCTCTACTCACTCCTGTTCCCTCCGCCGCTCTCTTGTCCTGCTCATAAAAAAGATGCAATCAGGATAATATGACCAAATCTCTCATGTATTACTATAGTTTTGTGTTGGCGTGGCCCCAGTCAGAGCTATTCTTATTTAAAAAAAAAAAAACTTAGATCCGGGGCTATTCATAAAACATCGGGGCTACCGTACAGCCCTCAATGCCCGGGCCTAACTACGCCTATGTTCCACTTTATAGCTACAACACATTTTTGTTGTATGAATATAAATACCAGTGTCATTATATAATACAAAAACGTACAATAATGGTGTATGTGTGTAGTTATTGAGCATCTTTGGTGGATCAATCGCAACTCACAAGCTGAACTCCATACATTAATTTGTCATGTGGAGCATCAGAAAACATTGGTTGGAAGTCACGTCACACACCCATGTAAGAATAATAACCATGTCACACCCAGATCTCTGCTTTGCCTTACTCTTAATGAATCATAGGACTTACTCTTTTAATCAAGGTATACGTGTGATGAATGATTACTTTTCTTATGCACATGGAAATCCGATTCACTATTATTGGATGTTTTGATTCATGTTCCTCCTCTAAAATCAGGGTGACATTAGCGATCGTGCCATTATCAGGGGCGTACTTGTTGTAAAGATTGTCTGAAGGAAGTTTGTGGGTGATTAGCAGTCTAGTTTTTAAGAGAGAGAGAGAGAGAGAGAGAGAGAGAGAGAGAGAGAGAGAGAGAGAGAGAGAGAGAGAGAGAGAGAGAGAGAGAGAGAGAGAGAGAGAGAGAGAGAGAGAGAGAGAGAGAGAGAGAGAGAGAGAGAATAATTTTGCACCAACACACACACATACAAGAAACATAAGAAAAAAAGGAAGCTACAAGAGGCCGCGAGACCTACACGAGGTAGTTCCTGTTACTTAACACTACCTACATCCACCTTTCATCCCCATCCATGAAATTATCCAGACTCTTTTTAAAGACCCCAATAGACTCCGCATTGACCACCTGACGACTGAGTTCATTGCAATCATTCACCACCCTATTTGTGAACCAGTTTCTCCCTATTTCCTTTTTAAATCTACGCTTTTCCAGCTTTCCTTTCCATAAATAAACACATACTTTAATGGAAGGAAATATCTGTCTCAAGAATACGTAAAGTTTATGTGGTGGCGGCCTGTTGCTTCTGTTGTCGCCTGTTGCCTTCCTTCCCTTCCCTTCCTCCTTCCTTCCCCTTCTCTTCCTTGCCCTTCCTCCTCCTTCCCCACGCATGTCCCCAACTGGCGGCCACGTAAATGAGCTGTCACACACTCCTACCCCCAACTTTCTCCTCCCCACCCCCCACCATCCCTCCTCACAACCCTCCCCACACCACACACCCTCTTCCCATCCCCCACACCACCTCGACAACCCTCCCCCACCACCACCACATCCCCTCCACCCCCTCCTCTATCTTCTCTCCTCCAGAACCTCATCATTTCTGCATGCAAGACTCCATTTACCGTATACAATGTTATTACCTCCGCCAAGATGGTGGTAGGATCGATTTTGTCTGCTTGTCTGTCTGTATGTGTGTTTGTTAGCAGCATTACACAAAAAGTTAGGAAAGAATTTGCATGCATGTTTTATCAGAGGTGGGGATTAGCTTAATTTAGAAGTGATTCATTTTTGGAAGTTGATAGGGATCTAAATATGGGCTCCAGGAAGTTTTGTATGTTTGTGTGTTTGTTAGCAGCATTACACAAAAAAGTTATGAACGGATTTGCATGAATATTTCATAAGAGATGGGGATTGGCTTAACTTAGAAGTGATTCAATTTTGGAATATATGTGGGTCCAAATATGGGATCCAGGCATGTTTTAATTTGTGTTTGTGAGCAGCATTACACAAAAAGTCATTAACAGATTTGCATGAATATTTTATAAGAGATGGGGATTGGCTTAACTTAGAAGTGATTCAATTTTGGAATCTATGTGGGTCCAAATATGGGATCTAGCAATTTTTGTGTGTTTGGTAGCAGCATTACACAAAAAGTTATGGGCGGATTGGCATGAATATTTTAACAGGGGTGGGGATTTGCCTAATTTAGAAGTGATTAAGTTTTGGAATCTGTGTGGGTCCGGGTTTTTTGGGGTCCAGAATTTTTTTAAGGAGAAAGAAAATTTGAAGAAAAATAAAAAAAGGAAATTTTGTCTTAACTTAATTTTGTTCTTATTTGGGCATTTTTTGAGTTTATTTTTGGTTATAGCTATTAAAGGTGTGTGTGGTGGTGTGTGTGGTGGTGTGTGGTGGTGTGTGGTAGGGGTTGTAGAAGGTGTGTGGTTAAGGACGTGTGATTATTTCTTTTATTTCTTTTTCATAACAGGTGGGATATTTTTCAGCCTTGGCGGAGGTGTTGGGTGTCCTGTGTGGAGGGAAGGAAGGAGGGGAAAGAACTGGTTGAGTAAAGAGAGAGAAACATGGAGAGGCATAGGTAGCTGGGTCAAGGGTTTCAAGGAGTATTATTGGAGAGAGAGACACACAGATATAGGCTATACAGATAGACAGAGAGATAGAGAAAGAGATAGACAGAGAGAGAGAGAGAGAGAGAGAGACAGATAAACAGAAACAGACAGACACAGAGACAGGCAGATAGACAAGACAGAGAGACAGATAAACAGACAGAGATAGAGATACAGATAGACTCAGAAGGTCTGTATTAATAATGAGTTATAGTTTGACCCCAAATAGCCACGTATAGGTCTGTTGAGCTCGATATGTTATCCTTTGTAATCCTGAATAATCGTGTCCGCCCTCCTCGCAGTAATTCAATGTAAATTTTTTATTTAATAGATTTAATCAATGATATCCTAAATAATGGACATCTAAATTGGCCTGGTTGTAGTAAGGAAAGAAGATATGTGGTGACAGTTACAACAAAAGTTAATAATAGAGCTAGGCTACGGTACCGATAATAAATAATAATAATGATAAATGATAATTTTATTTTCACCCGAAGGCATACAGGAAAAAAAAAAAAATATACATACATGAGGAAATGAACCTAAGTACTACCGTAAAGCAAATAAAATAATAATATATACATGATAAATAAGGTTACATATAATGCGTGATTTAATTCAAGTGACCAAGGTGCGTTTGAAATTTATGGCTGGACCTAAAACCTAAAAATAACGTAAAAATACCATCCATAAGCTTACTAATGTACTGATTAAGGAAAAGATAATGTGGTAATTTAATGGTAAAGGCTACACAAAATAACTAATATAAGGTAATAAGGTACAGCCAGCTGAACGTTACTATTAATATTAAGATTTGTTTGAACTTTGAATTGTCCGCGCAGTCGCAGTGGTGCCTTGGTAACGTTCGGAGCGAGGGTGACATCTGTGACATTTGTTCCGTGACACCTGCGTTATACGGGTGAATATATGTCACCTCGGGGCATTGGGCATAGTCCCAGGTCACGCCAGGGTCACAGGGGAAGCCACAGGGGAAGCGGCAGCGGGGGATTTTAGTGTTTTTTAAGTGGATATTTAGTGAGCGTCGCAGATTTTACCAAGTCGAAGTTTCCGGCTCCGTTAATGGTAAGCTTGATTTCTTTTCTTTTGTATTTCTCTCCCTATGACATTTTTTCATGATTATGGTATATTTGGAGTTGCTATTGTCTAATATACCAAATATACCAAATTGAGCCTGTGTCCGTAGCAGTGTACATTTTATTTTTATTTGATTTATTTACATCTATTACATATATATACATATACATATACATGTGCACATACATACACATACATATATATATATATATATATATTACATAAAAACAGTAATAGATGAGCGGGCATTAGCCCGCCGCTGCAACCGCAGCCACAGTCAGGTCACAGGTGGGCGGGGCGTGAGGTCACTCCCGCTCCTTAGTGTTCATCGGGGGGGGGGGGGGGGCACGCGCCACCTCCAGCAGGAGGGCAGGTTTTCCTGAACCTGCCGCATCATGGCGGCGGCCGCGTCCTCCAGCGGGCCGACGTGCTGTCAGAGCCGCGCCGTAGCGGGGCAGGACATCAGGCCAAGAGATGGCGGGCCAGCTGTGGACAGTGTTCACACGGCCGATCCTCAAACCCGTCCCTCAGCTCCTCCAGGGTCCCGTAGTCAAGCCGAAGTCGGTGTAGGACGACCTCCTCGGCTCGGGACAGCTGCTGGGCGGGGCGTAACGGCTCGTTGTTGTCCGTGGCCTGTTTGTGCCAGGCTGCCTGCCTCGATGTCTGCACCAGCTGGCGATACTGTTGCCCTGCGGCACCGGCGGCAGCGCGTCTGGACAGTACCTTGGCCCCATGTCTGCTGGGCAAGACATTCAAGGCCACCGCTGGATGTCTGGTGGCCTCCCGGGCCGCCTCATCGGCTGCCTCGTTACCACGGAGGCTTACGTGGCTGGGCACCCAGTTGAACCTTACGCGGCGCCCCTGCGCGGCGAAGCCCTGGGTGTGGCCCAGGATGGCGGTGGCGAGCTGCACGTTGTCCATCGGTGTGCGGGGCTACCGTAGGACCTGCAGGGCAGACATGGAGTCGGTGTGAATCACCACTACCTCTTCCTGTCGGCCCAGGGCGTGCTGTAGGGCGCGCTTTATCGCCACCAGCTCCGTCTGCAGCGTGGAGCAATGGTCGGGCGTCCTCCTGGACAGCACCTCACCGCCTGTCAGGCCTCTCTCAGGGTCGACGGAACTGTCGGTGTAGTAGACCGCGACGCGACCGCGACGCTGCTGGGGACATTGGGGTGCGCCACCGCCTGCAGGGCGTGCTGCCTCAGCTCCTCCCGCGAGCACAACGCCTTGCCAACAGGCAATGCGGCGATAATCATCTGGGCGGCAGGGGGCTGCCACGGGGGCGGAGCGTCGTAGCTGACAGCGGGGCGGACAGGTCCGTCCAGCAGCAGGTGGGTGTGGCCGGGTAGGAGGGGGATGGCGGCGTCTGCCACCCTCTGCAGTCAGGTGTTGCCCGGCAATAGGTCGCGCTGCTGCTGTGGCAGGACCCTGCACAGCCTGTCCTGCGCGACAGATTCCCTTGCCTGGCAGATGATCTTGGCCACCCGACAGGCCACGATCTGTCGAACCCTGGTGGCTAGGGGCACCAACCGTGCCTCCGCCTGCATGACGCAGGTGTTGGCCCAGCGTGGTGCCCCCAGCAGGGTCTTCAAAGCTCGGTTCTGAAGGACCTCTTAACTCCCTCTGCTGAGTGAGCAACAGCGCGACAAGCACGGGCGCGCTGTAGTCTACCTGGGCGCGCACAGTGTGCACGTAGAAGAGGCGCAGCACTGATGACGTGGCCCCGGCGTGTGTCCTGGTCATGGCCCTCATGATGTTGAGCCTGCGCAGACTGGTCTCAGCCCTCTCCCTCAGATACGTGACCTGAGTGGTATATAGGCAAAAGAAGCTTTATCACGAATGCGTTGCTGAACACCACTGATTCCTCCACACATGACTGATGCCATGACATCACATCCTAAGCCTACAAGTGAACACTTGTAATCCAATCCCAATTGTAATCAAATCCAAATGTAAATAAACATATGAGCATGAAAAGAACCTCTATCAAAATATGAGAAAACAGATGTATCAACTACGTAGTGAAAGTCATTAATAATAATAATAATAATAATATAAATTATAATAATAATGATAATAATAATAATAATGATAATGATAATGATAATAATTATTATTGTTATTTTGATTATTGTAAGCAGTAGTAGTACCAAGTTCTGTTATCGCGGCAGCGAGTTGTGCTCGGCGGCAGCCACTGCTACCAACTTGCCACGGGGCCACGATCGCGGCTTGAAAGTGGGGGGGCCAAGCAGAGGGCAAGCCTAAAATCTGGGGGGCCATGACCCCCCCTTGCCCCCCCGTAGAACCGCCACTGTTACGAAGAAAGACTTTGATTAGAAATATTACAATGGCGTAGATTTAGGAAGGAAATAGGGAGAAACTGGTTCACCAATAGGGTGGTAAATGATTGGAATGGACTCAGTCGTGGGGTAATTAGTGCGGAGTCAATAGTTTGAACCCCTTGAGACATGTAACGTAATTTCCATTGTAATTTGGCTACCATTAGACTATTTTCAGTGAATATAAGCAATATTTGATAGATATGACAATATAGATATTGATAGATATCAATATTTGATAGAATTTCCAAATGTTTCTTCTATAGATGAGCTTCTGCAAATGACCTTCTACAAATATAATAGTGACATATTAGGGCAAGATGTTAGTGAAAATACTTCAGGTTCAAATTCACATCAACAGTTTCTTGGCCATTCTACTACACGACCTTAGGTAAACAGCCAATTATTAGCTGTTTGCCTCAATGAGAATATCCTCCACCCAGGAATAGTCACCAATAGTTTACCATTAGTAAATTGCTTAGTCAACAAAATTAGTCTGTCCTCACTTTACTATAGTCTATTTTTTTTAACGAGGCAAAAATTCCATTCTATCTTAAGGTCTCATGCTTAGAATTATGCCTGTGTTCATCTGATAATATGGTTAACTATGATAAAATAAAACTGAAATTTAGAAGAACCGTAGTATTCCCTTCTGGCATCAAATATCAGTCAGTAAGCAGCAAGGATTTTTCACCTCGTAAAAAAAAAGAAAAAGACTATAGTTCTGGTCTTTGCGACAACTCACAAGCTATTGCCGAAAATAGCACCGTTTGTGAGTTGTTCGGGCCCCCTCACCACGCCAAGGTGACCAACTCGAGGGGGAACATGCAACATGCACTAGCACATTCTCCAAGCATACATGCCAAGCTGCTTACCCCATGCAACATGCGCTCCTTGCTTACCCCGTGCACTACTGCAATCAGGGGAGACATTAGAGTGAGGAAAAACAGGGTCAGAGAGAGGCACATAAACTGACAAAGCCGACCATGGAAAACTAAAGTGGTGGTCATAAGGAAAGAATGGATGGGGAAAGAATGGTTAAGAAAATATAGAGATCATGTGTCCATGGAGAAAGAAGGAGGGGAGGACCAAGCAAGGGATGGAGGGATGAGGGCAAGGTAGCATTTAGGCCTCTTTCACACGAGCGGTTTTTGCCGTCCGGTTTCTGCCGCTGTGGCGAACGGCAGAAACCGTGCCTCGTTGCGGGCACTTGCGGTTTCTGCCGCTGTGGCGAACGGCAGAAACCGTGCCTCGTTGCGGGCACTTGCGGTTTCTGCCGCAGGCTCCCTTGTTTTTTTTTTCAGTGTTTTTTTCTTCATAATCAGGATACAGCGAGACACACACCTCGCCCCAAGCTTCTGTCTTCGTTATCTTGTTTGTGTAGTCTTCTCTTGAGGGGTCCCATAAACAAGGCCGTCTCTCAATCTCGGAGATCACCACCTCCGTGCCATGATAATTCAAATTAGCCATGACCCTGAAATTTAAATGCATATGTTTATTGTACAGAGGTATACAGAATAAGTATGTAAAGACTAAAATGTTCAATATACATTATTGAAAGTTCACATTAAGGAGAATATAGTGCATAGCAGCTTTTGCAGTGATGCAGACGAGGTGGTGGTGTGCGCTTCCTCCTAATGTTGACACACAACTCACCACCCGATGACCCGCCGCACGCGGGAAACACCGGATGTGTGAAGGCGCCCATAGCAACACATTACCACCCAAACCGTTCGCCGGCATTTCTGCCGTTGCGGTCTTGCTGGCAGGACGGCAGGGTGCGGCTGCCGCAACGGCAAAACTGCCGTATCGGCCCAGTGTGAATACTCCCATAAGGGTCAATAGAAAGCTAAACCGTGCGGCAGACACCGGACGGCAAAAACCACTCGTGTGAAAGAGGCCTTAGTCACATGGCCCCAAAAAATATTTCCTTCCTTGTAAGAATTCAGAATACACTAACAGTCAGTTAAAAACAATGATTAGGCAAAAGGAGGGGGGGGGGGGCTGCGGTCATGCGCCCCCTTTTGCAAAGAATAAATTATAATAAATACATATATTCATTAAATTATATATATAAATTATATATCTATCTATATATCTATATATCTTATATCTATATATATATACTAGCCGCAAAGCCGCCCTCCGGGCGGACTTTTTGGCTAGCTCCTGCGGAGGGCTATTGGTGGGACACAGGTGGTGGGCCTGCGGCCCACCACCTGTGTCCCACCAAACACAGACTCTCCAGATAGCCCCTTCTAACTTTCCTGAAATCATGGATGTAGAAATGTATGTATTAACGTCAACCCATTCACATCACCCCCAACCCATACACTCACCCATTTCCCATCACCCCCCACCCATTCACTCACCCATTACCCATCACCACACACCCATTCACTCACCCATTACCCATCACCCCCCATCTATTCCCTCACCCATCACCCCCCACCCATTCACTCACCCATCACCCCACACCCATTACCCATCACCCCACCCATTCACTCACCCATTACCCATCACCCCACCCATTCACTCACCCATTACCCATCACCCTACATCAAGGTTTCCTCAATTCTCGCAACCCACTTTTTTTCACAATTATCGCTAATAGGCTGCTAAAAAAAAGAAAAAAAAAGTGATCGGATCATCTCATAAGTGGGCTTAAAACCTTCCCCTGGTCAACCTGATTCCAAAAATGTGCCATATGATGGGATTCCGCCACGGGGGGCGGAACCTATACCACACACACACACACACACTTTCGCTTATATTATTATTACTAGACTCCCTCATTACCCTCACTCAGAGCCCCTACATCACCCCCACTCAAGGGGCCTGCATCAACCCCACTCAGAGCCCCTACATCACCCCCACTCAAGGGGCCTGCATCACCCCCACTCAGAGCCCCTACATCACCCCCACTCAGAGCCCCTACATCACCCCCACTCAGAGCCCCTACATCACCCTCACTCAGAGCCCCTACATCACCCCCACTCAAGGGGCCTGCATCACCCCCACTCAGAGCCCCTACATCACCCTCACTCAGAGCCCCTACATCACCCCCACTCAAGGGGCCTGCATCAACCCCCACTCAGAGCCCCTACATCACCCCACTCAGAGCCCCTACATCACCCCCACTCAAGGGGCCTGCATCACCCCCACTCAGAGCCCCTACATCACCCCCACTCAGAGCCCCTACATCACCCCCACTCAAGGCCCTACATCACCCACTCAGAGCCCCTACATCACCCCACTCAAGGGCCCTGCATCACCCTCACTAAGAGCCCTACATCACCCCCACTCAGAGCCCCTACATCACCCCCACTCAAGGGGCCTACATCACCCCACTCAGAGCCCCTACATCCACCCCACTCCAGAGCCCTACATCACCCCCACTCAAGGGGCCTGCATCACCCTCACTCAGAGCCCCTACATCACCCCCACTCCAGAGCCCCTACATCACCCCCACTCAAGGGGCCTGCATCACCCCCCACTCAGAGCCCCTACATCACCCCCACTCAAGGGGCCTACATCACCCCACTCAGAGCCCCTACATCACCCCACTCAGGGGCCTGCATCACCCTCACTCAGAGGCCCTACATCACCCCCACTCAGAGCCCTACATCACCCCCACTCAAGGGCCTGCATCACCCCCACTCAGAGCCCCTACATCACCCCCCACTCAAGGGGCCTGCATCACCCACTCAGGGGCCACATCATCCCCCCTCAGAGCCCCTACATCACCCCCACTCAGAGCCCTACATCACCCCCACTCAAGGGGCCTACATCACCCCCACTAGAGCCCCTACATCACCCTCACTCAGAGCCCCTACATCACCCCCACTCAAGGGGCCTGCATCACCCCACTCAGAGCCATTACATCACCCCCATCAAGGGGCCTGCATCACCCTCACTCAGAGCCCCTACATCACCCCCACTCAGAGCCCCTACATCACCCCCACTCAAGGGGCCTGCACACCCTCACTCAGGCCCTACATACCCCACTCAGAGCCCTACATCACCCCCACTCAGGGCCCATCACCCCACTCAGAGCCCCTACATCACCCCCACTCAAGGGGCCTGCATCACCCCTCACTCAGAGCCCCTACATCACCCCACTCAGAGCCCCTACATCACCCCACTCAAGGGGCCTGCATCACCCCCACTCAGAGCTCCTACATCACCCCCACTCAAGGGGCCTGCATCACCCCCACTCAGAGCCCCTACATCACCCCCACTCAAGGGCCTGCATCACCCCCACTCAGAGCCCCTACATCACCCCCACTCAAGGGGCCTGCATCACCCCCACTCAAGGGGCCTGCATCACCCCCACTCAGAGCCCCTACATCACCCACACTCAGAGCCCCTACATCACCCCCACTCAAGGGGCCTGCATCACCCTCCACTCAGAGCCCCTACATCACCCCCATTCAAGGCCTGCATCACCCCCACTCAGGGCCCTAATCACCCCCACTCAGAGCCCCTACATCACCCCACTCAAGGGGCCTGCACCACCCCCACTCAGAGTCCCTACATCACCCCCACTCAGAGCCCCTACATCACCCCCACTCAAGGGGCCTGCATCACCCCACTCAGAGCCCCTACATCACCCTCACTCAGAGCCCCTACATCACCCCCACTCAAGGGCCTGCATCAACCCCACTCAGAGCCCCTACATCACCCCCACTCAAGGGCCTGCATCACCCCCACTCAAGCCCCTACATCACCCCAACTCAGAGCCCCTACATCACCCCCACTCAGAGCCCTACATCACCCTCACTCAGAGCCCTACATCACCCCACTCAAGGGCCGCATCACCCCCACTCAGAGGCCCCTACATCACCCTCGACTCAGAGCCCTACATCACCCCCACTCAAGGGCCTGCATCAACCCTCACTCAGAGCCCCTACATCACCCCACTCAGAGCCCCTACATCACCCCCACTCAAGGGCCTGCATCACCCCCACTCAGAGCCCCTACATCACCCCACTCAGAGGCCCTACATCACCCCACTCAGAGCCCCTACATCACCTCACCAGAGCCCTACATACCCATCAAGGGGCTGCTCACCTCACTCAGAGCCCCTACATCACCCCCACTCAGAGCCCTACATCACCCCCACTCAAGGGGCCTACATCACCCCCACCAGGACCCTACATCCCCCACTCAGAGCCCCTACATCACCCCCACTCAGGGGCCTGCATCACCCTCACTCAGAGCCCTACATCACCCCCACTCAGAGCCCTACATCACCCCCACTCAAGGGGCCTGCATCACCCCACTCCAGAGCCCCTACATCACCCCACTCAGGGGCCACATCACCCCACTCAGAGCCCCTACATCACCCCCACTCAAGGGGCCTGCATCACCCTCACTCAGAGCCCCTACATCACCCCCACTCAGAGCCCCTACATCACCCCCACTCAAGGGGCCTGCATCACCCCCACCTCAGAGCCCCTACATCACCCCCACTCAAGGGGCCTGCATCACCCAATCAAGGGCCTACATCATCCCCCCTCAGAGCCCCTACATCACCCCCACTCAGAGCCCCTACATCACCCCCACTCAAGGGGCCTACATCACCCCCACTAGAGCCCCTACATCACCCCACTCAGAGCCCTACATCACCCCCACTCAAGGGGCCTGCATCACCCCCACTCAGAGCCCCTACATCACCCCCACTCAAGGGGCCTGCATCACCCCTAAGCCCATACCCCCACTCAGAGCCCCTACATCACCCCCACTCAAGGGCCTGCATCCCTCACAGAGCCCCTACATCACCCCCACTCAGAGCCCTACATCACCCCCACTCAAGGGGCCTGCATCACCCCCCCTCAGAAGCCCCACATACCCACTCAAGGGGCCTGCATCACCCTCACTAGGAGCCCCTACATCACCCCCACTTCAGAGCCCCTACATCACCCCCACTCAAGGGGCCTGCATCACCCCCACTCAGAGCCCCTACATCACCCCACCTCAAGGGGCCTGCATCACCCCCACTCAAGCCCTCATCACCCCCACTCAAGGGGCCTGCATCACCCATCAAGCACTACATCACCGCCACTCAAGGGGCCTACATCACCCCACTCAGAGCCTACATCACCCCCACTCAAGGGGCCTGCATCACCCCCACTCAGAGCCCCTACATCACCCCCACTCAGAGCTCCTACATCACCCCCACTCAAGGGGCCTACATCACCCCCACTCAGAGCCCCTACATCACCCCCACTCAAGGGGCCTGCATCACCCCCACTCAGAGCCCCTACATCACCCCCACTCAAGGGGCCTGCATCACCCCCACTCAAGGGGCCCGCATCACCCACTCAGAGCCCTACATCACCCCCTCAGAGCCCCTACATCACCCCCACTCAAGGGGCCTGCATCACCCCCACTCAGAGCCCCTAATCACCTCACTCAGGCCCCAACACCCCACTCAAGGGGCCTGCATCACCCCACTCAGAGCCCCTACATCACCCCCACTCAAGGGGCCTGCTACCCCCACCAGAGCCCCTACATCACCCCCACTCAAGGCCCTGCATCACCCCACTCAGAGCCCCTACATCACCCTCACTCAGAGCCCCTACATCACCCCCACTCAGGGGCCTGCATCACCCCCACTCAGAGCCCCTACATCACCCCCACTCAAGGCCTCATCACCCCCACTCAGAGCCCCTACATCACCCTCACTCAGAGCCCCTACATCACCCCCACTCAAGGGCCTGCATCAACCCCACTCAGAGCCCCTACATCACCCCCACTCAGAGCCCCTACATACCACCCCATCAAGGGGCCTGCATCACCCCCACTCAGAGCCCCTACATCACCCCCACTCAAGGAGGCCTACATCACCCCCACTCAGAGCCCTACATCACCCTCACTCAGAGCCCCTACATCACCCCCACTCAAGGGCCTGCATCACCCTCATCGCCCCCATCACCCCACTCAGAGCCCCTACATCACCCCCACTCAAGGGGCCTACATCACCCCACTCAGAGCCCCTACATCACCCCCACTCAAGGGCCTGCATACCCCCACCAGAGCCCCTACACACCCACTCAAGGGGCCTACATCACCCCCACTCAGAGCCCTACATCACCCCCACTCAAGGGCCTGCATCACCCTCACTCAGAGCCCTACATCACCCCCACTCAGAGCCCCTACATCACCCCCACTCAAGGGGCCTGCATCACCCCCACTAGAGCCCCTACATCACCCCCACTCAAGGGGCCCTGCATCACCCCAACTCAAGGGGCCTCATCACCCCCCTCAGAGCCCCTACATCACCCCCACTCAAGGGGCCTGACATCACCCACTTCAGAGCCCCTACATCACCCCCACTCAGAGCCCCTACATCACCCCCACTCAAGGGGCCTGCATCACCCCCACTCAGAGCCCCTACATCACCCCCACTCAAGGCCGCCTGCATCACCCTCACTCAGAGCCCTACATCACCCCCACTCAGAGCCTCCAATCACCCACTCAAGGGCCTGCATCACCCTCCACTCAGAGCCCCTACATCACCCCCACTCAAGAGCTACATCACCCTCACTCAGAATCCCTCTCCTCCCACTCAAGGGGCCTCATATCCCATCAGAGCCCCACATCACCCCACTCAGAGCCCCTACATCACCCCCACTCAGAGCCCCTACATCACTTCCACTCAGATCCCCTACATCACCCCTACTCAGAGCCCCTACATCACCCCCACTCAGAGCCCCTACATCACCCCCACTCAGAGCCCCTACATCACAACTACTCAGAGCCCCTACATCACCCCCACTCAGAGCCCCACATCACCCCCACTCAAGAGCCCCTACATCACCCCCACTCAGGGCCCCTACTCACCCCCACTCAGAGCCCCTACATCACCCCCACTCAGAGCCCCTACATCACCCCACTCAGAGCCCCTACATCACCCCTACTCAGAGCCCCTACATCACCCCCACTCAGAACCCCTACATCACCCCACTCAGAGCCCTACATCATCCCCACTCAGAGCCCCTACATCACCCGCAATCAGAGCCCCTACATCACCCCCACTCAGAGCCCCTACATCACCCCCACTCAGAGCCCCTACATCACCCCCACTCAGAACCCCTACATCACCCCCACTCAGAGCCCCTACTTACCCCCACTCGAGCCCCTACATCACCCCCACTCAGAGCCCCTACATCACCCCCACTCAGAGCCCCTACATCACCCCCACAGCATCTCCACTCAGAGCCCCTACATCACCCCCACGGCATCTCCACTCAGAGCCCCTACATCACCCCCACTCAGAGCCCCTACATCACCCCCACTCAGAGCCCCTACATCACCCCCACTCAGAGCCCCTACATCACCCCCACTCAGAGCCCCTACATCACCCCCACTAGAGCCTACATCACCCCCCAGAGCCCCTACATCACCCCACTCAGAGCCCTACATCACCCCCACTCAGAGCCCCTCATCACCCCCACTCAGAGCCCCTACATCACCCCCACTCAGAGCCCCTACATCACCCCCACTCAGAGCCCCTACATCACCCCACTCAGAGCCCCTACATCACCCCCACTCAGAGCCCCTACATCACCCCCACTCAGAGCCCCTACATCACCCCCACTCAGAGCCCCTACATCACCGTATTACACTTTACGTTATAAAGTAAAGGTAAAGATGGGAGCATACGCAATGCTGCGCGTGGCCTCGGTGCTCATCTCCGTGGCATGAGCCCTTAGGGCCTGTGGTGGGTGAGGAACCATTACCCCGGGACACAGGGCTAGTGTGACACCCGAGTTACCACAGTTACCTTCCCCAGGTTACCCCAGGTACCCATTTATCAACCCCGAATGGAAGGAAGAACAGCTGGTTAGGCTGGTCGCCGACTTGCCCTGGCTCGGATTCGAACCAGGGCCCGCAGATTCGTAGCCAGGCACGCTAACCACT
Source organism: Chionoecetes opilio (assembly GCA_016584305.1). Taxonomy (NCBI): domain Eukaryota; kingdom Metazoa; phylum Arthropoda; class Malacostraca; order Decapoda; family Majidae; genus Chionoecetes; species Chionoecetes opilio. The sequence goes on from JACEEZ010013206.1 coordinate 219,519, forward strand.
GCACCACGAAGGTGACAGTTTGATGGCCTCTATAGAGTCAGGTGAGAACACGTGGTAACAGGTGCCGCTGGCCAGGCCTCGGAAGGGTCGCAGAGATTGTTAAGCGATTGTCGGAAAGTAAGGACGAGTTGTTGGTTCCTTTCGTCCTTTGCCAGCGTTGCCTTGAGGGACTACGCCGGCCCCGTCTATGGGACAAAACTCGAAGGACAAAAGCTGCTAGCGCCGGGTTGTGAAAGTCTTAGCTAACAAAATAAGTCTGTCCTCACTTTATTTAAAGTGCTGTGCTGTTAATGCTGGTCTTTGCGACAACTCACAAGCTATTGCCGAAAATAGCACCGTTTGTGAGTTGTTCGGGCCCCCTCACCACGCCAAGGTGACCAACTCGAGGGGGAACATGCAACATGCACTAGCACATTCTCCAAGCATACATGCCAAGCTGCTTACCCCATGCAACATGCGCTCCTTGCTTACCCCGTGCACTACTGCAATCAGGGGAGACATTAGAGTGAGGAAAAACAGGGTCAGAGAGAGGCACATAAACTGACAAAGCCGACCATGGAAAACTAAAGTGGTGGTCATAAGGAAAGAATGGATGGGGAAAGAATGGTTAAGAAAATATAGAGATCATGTGTCCATGGAGAAAGAAGGAGGGGAGGACCAAGCAAGGGATGGAGGGATGAGGGCAAGGTAGCATTTAGTCACATGGCACAAAAAAATATTTCCTTCCTTGTAAGAATTCAGAATACACTAACAGTCAGTTCAAAACAATGATTAGGCAAAAGGAGGGGGGGGGGGCTGCGGTCATGCCCCCCCTTTTGCAAAGAATAAATTATAATAAATATATATATATATATATATATATATATATATATATATATATATATATATATATATATATATATATATATATATATATATATATATAATATATATATATATATAGCCCCCCCTTTTCAATTTTCTGGGTACGCCACAGGGTCACCTGACCGTGTACACCTATACCTTGATTTGGTCACGCTTATGCTTCACGTAATGTTGGACAAGCCTCTAACACTACCAAAACTGTTGTCGCAGTAGCAGAAATAAGAAATAAGGCCTGAAAAGGGAATCAGCTGATGGTGGAAAAATTTACCATCCAGCGGCTAGCGAGAAATTTGGTGAGTTTACTACGTGTACTGGGTGGCGAAAACAAAATTGTGCCCCCCTCCGAAAACTCTTCCTGGGTGCTGCCCTGCCTTTAGCAGACAGAAGCAGCAAGGGTAACACACGGGCAACAGGGCCTGGTTATAGAGGAGTCTTGGGCTCACAGATTTCAAACACTAAAACACATCGCTTTATGAAAATTCAGTTACGAAAAAGTATTGCACGAAAAATTTGCAGTTGCGCACAAAATTGTTTTAAATTATAAATCATTGGAAACATTGAATTTATTAAAAAAAAAAAAAAAAAATTAAACATAAAATTTTGCAGGGATGTAACTCGTGCTTTTGACAGGTCTACGTACACCGAGACCACCGAGACACATCTCGGTGGCCACGCGTACACCCACCTAGACCTCGTTTAACGCAACCTCGCTTTACAAAAATTGTTACGCAAAAAAAGAAAATAATAATAATAAATAAATAAATAAATAAAATAAATGAAACTACCACTATAAGCTTAACGCATGAAGTGTTTCACGTTACGCACACACTTGTTTAACGTTTTGTTGGGCCAACGTGCCATGGCTGGTCTCCATTCCTTCTGTCCCGCACCCTGCCTGCAGTGCCCAGTCGTCCCCCTCTGCTACACAGCGTCTGCACAGTGTCTGGGGTCTTCTAGGGGGCTCATGGCCCTCGACCTCCAATGGTTCTGTCGTTTTTCCACCTTTTCTCACGCTTAAAATGATCTTCTTTAACACTGTTCTGTTCGTATTCTGGTCATTCATTACAAAACTGCCATACTACTTCCTTAGATCGAAGTATCACTAGAGGGTTTTGGACTTTTAAATGCAAGTCATTTAAAAGATTCACGGACCACGTCTTGAGTGATCCTGATTTCACCACTGTGTACTACATTGATGCTATAATGGTAGCAGAGGTATTTGAAGGGATCTGTGAAGGTCTGGAGGAAAAAAGTCCACTAATAAGGGCAGGAAAGGACTCTAGAATTTTACCCCAACACATTTACTGCCGATACAACCCCTATTTCCTTACTATAGAACCAGAACGGCCTCTTGTAGCTTCCCTATTTTCTTATGTAACCCCACCTGTCTCGCCGCTATTTTCCCGCCTCCATATTTTAACCCCTCCACATCTCCATCATCCACCCTCCTTCACACTCCTCACCCGCTCTGTCATATGCTGCCACGCCCCAAGAGCCGCCCACGCACACCCACAAGTATGACATGACACCGAGGAACACTTATGAGGGACAAATGTTATGAGTGGCGCCGCCGTCCTGTCAATGCCCCCAGCCATGTTATTTCTCGTTATTTTCAGCATTACATACACACACACACACTTGTACAATGATTTAGTATACCTTGACCACTCTTGACTTCATGCACGTATGTTATTTCGCCTGTAAACAAGAGTGCAAGGCGTGAATAGTAGTGAACACTCACCTACGCGTCCTCCTCCGATGGCTGGCTGTGCAAGAATGAACCGCCAGAAAGCGCGGGAAATATCAGAAATGGCGGCCGGCGGGTCAAATAAAAATATAGTTTGTCCTTTATTTATCTATGCCAAAAAATAATGGTGAAAAGATAGATGATTATAAATTAACAAACACGAAAAATCGAAACTCTATATTTTGATAATTTGTTGATGAAAAGTGACGGAATAGTTACTCGATCCCGATCTCACCTGCATTTTAGAAGAGTTACCCCCTTGAGGCCCAGAGCGTAATTTCCATCGTAATTTGGGTACCCTTAGATGCTTTTTAGTGACTATAAGCAATGTTTTTATAGCTATGACCGTTTACTACCCTTGTCCACGAACTAAATTGGTATATTCAGTTACTTTTCGTTATTTTCTGGCTAACAACAGACGATTTTTTTTATAGCCAAGGAAAGATCTGGGCGTGAAGGGGTTGAAATAGAGCTGATTAATAAAGCTTTCCACTAGCAAAGTTTCGTACCCCTCGACAAATGGGATCACCTCAAGAGCCACCACCTCACATTGCCCGCCTCAAGGACAAAAGCCACCGGGAGGGAAGGGGAAAAGAGAAGGGAAAGGTGAAGGGAAAGATGAAGGGAAAAGAGAAGGGAAAGATGAAGGGAAGAAGAGAAAGGGGAATAAAATGGGGGAAGAGGAGACAATACAGAGGGGAAAGAGAAAGGGGAAAATACGAAAGGGAAGAAGGGAAAGAGGAAGAAGGAAATCCTCGCCTCAACAGCACTCATAATAAAATAGCGGATATTATAAAACAATATATATTAATCATTTCACACCTAGATCTTTCCTTCGTTATATGAAAACGTCTGCTGTTAGCCATAAAATTACCAAAACTAACTGAATATACCGAATTAGTTAGTGGACAAGGATACTAAACAGGTCATGTCTATAGAATATTGCTTATATGCCCTAAAAATCGTCTAATGGTAGTCATTGTACAATGGAAATTACGTTCTGGGCCTCAGGGGGTTAAAACAGCGTATAAAATACGTGCTAACCGTCATGCAGCCTAGGTAACAGGGCTCAAATAAGTACCGTAGATAACACTATAGTCGCCACCTGCCCTAATGTCGCCAGCCGCCATATATTACGAATTATAGCATCACTACTGATTTAATGTGTCACTGAAGATGATACACAGTAGTTTATATCATGACTGTATAATCAGTGGCGTACCCAGAAAATTGAAAAGAGGGGGCAATATATATATATATATATATATATATATATATATATATATATATATATATATATATATATATATATATATATATATATATATATATTATTATATATATATATATTATATATATATTTCTTATTATTTATTCTTTGCAAAAGCGGGGCCATGGCTTCATGCCCCCCCCCCCCCCCCCCCTCGGTACGCCACTGAACGGGACCATGAAACTATCGCTAGTTTTCCGCAACAAATTTTTTGTTTTGTTTTAATTCATGGGTTTAAGGCAATATTTATGTTAGATGATTAAACCAATATGTTTGTAGTATTTTTTCAATATGTTATCATACGTGTTTTACAGACCCAAGTTCGTGTTAGGGTTAGCCAGCCAACCTTGTTAGGAGGCCTTATTTCTCCCCTTTCTGCCTTACATCACGGTGACCATCGATCGATGTTAGGTGGCCAGCAAGAGTAAGTACGTGTGTATCATTGTCTATGCAAGCCACAGTAGGTCTGTAGAGTCAGGGGATAAAGAGTGAAATAAGGGTTGTTTACATCAGGCACCCAGACATTCCCACAGCCAGGCATTAGCCAAGCGTTATCGCCAATCTGACATTATATTGGCTTTGATATTCTAATTCCTGGGTCTTGATAAGGGGGGGTCCACTCTGTAACATTTCCTTAATAAATGGATAATTACTGAGAAAACAGTGGTTTGTGGCACCGTATTAACGGGACCATAAAACAATCACATTTTATTTTCTTCACTTGCCCTTTGAACTATGATTTGCGGAGCTCTTATGACGATTCTTTATCTATTGGAGGGTTTGTTCATTCAATAAAGCCGTTACTTACGCTGTCATGATATCTGTATAGCAGAAAGTACCCTTGATGTTGTCCCTGTGACGTCATCACTTTCTTACGCGATCTTAAACCATTTCAGAAAAAACCTTTTTTATTACGGCTTCAATCTGGGATCTGATTATTTTCATAGAATGGGCATTTCATAGCATGAATTTTGGTATAAGTTTCCCCATTTTTAATGTGCTATTTAAAAAGTCGATAAAAATGTGAAGAAATATACGCTTTGTGGCAACCCCTTCCTACTCTGCATATTTTAATAATTATCCCACCAATTTCAGGTTTATGAGGCTTTTCGTGTTTGTCTGGTTCATGTCTGATATTTCCATATAGATAATGTACTTAGTGAAGCGTGTTAATAGGCTATTTGTATGAAGGCTGGTTGTCAACGTCTGTCAAGTCAAACGCTAGTTCCGCAATATTTGTTTTTGGTTTTAAATTCATGGGTTTAAGGCCAATTTATGTTAGAATGAGTAAACCAATGCTTGTAGTATTTTTCCATATGTTTTAATGCGTGTTCACAGTCCCAAGTTCGGTACTGTCAAATGGTACTGGAAGCGATGTGTATGAAGTCAATTTGATCCACAAGGCATTTGCGTCCCAAGTCAGTATAGACCAAGACAATTGGTAATCAGGTCATACCGTACACTGGCCATACCCGTAACGTAGTCAATTTGGCCCTTGGACAAACGTCATCAGCGTTCACCTCCTCAAGCCGACTGATCGCGCGTTACGATAAATGTCGTCACGAGAGAGAGAGAGAGAGAGAGAGAAGAGAGGAGAGAGATTAGAGGAGAGAGAGAGAGGAGAGAGAGAGAGAGAGAGGAGAGAGAGAGAGAAGAGAGATAATAAAAAGAAAGTATGGGAAGAGGGAAATCGGAGAGGATGAGAGAAGATATAATGAGAGAGAATGAGAGTGAGAGAGGGAGAGAAAAAAAGAGAATGGGAGATATAATAATAAGATAAACAATGAGAGAAGCGTATTTAAAAAAACTGCATAATTGGCAATATTTTTAGGGTGACAGATTTGCTTGAAATTGAATTCCTAGCACTGGTCGGGCATGCTGAACACGAATCTCAAATTAGTTTTCAGTTAAAATGATTAAAATGCCCTATTTCAGCCAATTCACAATAACATACTTCATATTCCTTAAAAAATCCAAAATTAGAATTTGAAACTGAAAATTAATTCCAGATTTGTGTTCAGCATGCCCAAATACTATTAGGAACAAATTTACAAGCAAATCTATGCGTATTTAAATAAATATTATATAATTGGCAATATTTTTTGGGGGACAGATTTGCTTGAAAATTAGTTCCTAGCAGTATTCTTGCATGCTGAACACGAATCTGGAATCAGTTTTCAGTTACAATGATTGAAAGTCCCTATTTCAGCCAATTCACAAGGACATACTTCATATTCCTTAAAAGATCCGAAATTATAATTTGAAACTGAAAATTAATTCCAGATTCGTGTTCAGCATGCCCAAATAGTATTAGGAACAAATGTTCATGCAAATCTATGCGTATTTAAAAAAATATTACATAATTGGCAATATTTTTGGGGAGACAGATTTGTTTGAAAATTAGTTCCTAGCAGTATTCTTGCATGCTGAACACGAATCTCAAATTAGTTTTCATTTTCAATGAATAAAAGTCCCTATTTCAGCCAATTCACAATAACATACTTCATATTCCTTAAAAAATCCGAAATTAGAATTTAAAACTGAAAACTAATTCCAGATTCGTGTTCAGCATGCCCAAATACTATTAAGAACAAATTTTCATGCAAAGCTATGCGTATTTAAAAAAATATTACATAATTGGCATTATTTTTTGGGAGACAGATTTGCTTGAAAATGAATTCCTAGCAGTATTCTTGCATGCTGAACACGAATCTGGAATCAGTTTTCAGTTACAATGATTAAAAGTCCCTATTTCAGCCAATTCACAAGGACATACTTCATATTCCTTAAAAAATCACATATTAGAATTTGAAACTAAAAACTAATTCCAGATTCGTGTTCAGCATGCCTGCAAACTATTAGGAACAAATTTTCAAGCAAATCTATGCGTATTTAAAAAAACATTGCATAATTGGCAATATATTTAGGGTGACAGATTTAATTGAAAATTAATTCCTAGCAGTGTTCGGGCATGCTGAACACGAATCTCAAATTAGTTTTCAGTTACAATGATTAAAATGCCCTATTTCAGCCAATTCACAATAACATACTTCATATTCCTTAAAAAATCCGAAATTAGAATTTGAAACTGAAAACTAATTCCAGATTCGTGTTCAGCATGCCCAAATACTATTAGGAACAAATTTTCATGCAAATCTATGCATATTTAAAAAAATATTACATAATTGGCAATATTTTTGGGCGACAGATTTGCTTGAAAATTTATTCCTAGCACTGATTGGGCCCGCCTCCCGGGGTGGTGGCTTCGGCCAACAGTAAGCACTAAGGATGAATGATAAAAAAAGTAGATATGGAGACCGGGCCATACGAGTGTAGCTCAGGCCCTGTAAAATACAACTACGTAGATGAACACACACACACACACACAAACACACACACACACACACACACACACACACACACACACACACACACACACACACACACACACACACACACACACACACACACACACACACACACACACACATACTAATACTTATCAGAATATAAGTTATTCAATTAAATGTCGCATTTTCTATAATTTTAGTACCTTTTTATTATTTTGTATTATCATTGTTCTTATATCATCGTCATAATAAATATTCAAATGACTCTTCTATCATTAATTGACTATTGTATTGTTTTATTAATATTAGTAGTAGTAATATTATTATTATTATTATCACTATTATTATTATCATTATTTTTATTATTATTTTTATCAGTATTATCATCATCATTACTAATATTATATTCATTATCGTTTTCATTATTAATATTAGTATCATTAGCATTATTATTATCTTTGACGTTATTGTTGTTATTATTATTATCATCATTACTATCACTACTGTTATAGTTACCATCATTATTATTACCACCGCCATCGAAGTTGGAGGGAGGTTATGTTTTCACCCCGATCTGTTTGTTTGTTTGTTTGTTAGTGTACAGAATTTCTTGAAAAGTTACGAATAGATTTGGACCAAACTTGGTATACCAAGTCTATTTGGTATAAGGAAGAACAGATTTAATTTTGGATGAAATCGAATCTCAACTGTTGCCATGGCAACCAATTATTACATGCCTGGGCGGAGGTATGCGCTCTACTGAGTGCCCCCCCCCCCCTAGTTATTACTGTAACTGTTATTATTATCATTATGACGGACATTATTTCATTTATCGTTATCATCTCTATTATTATTACCATTATTTTTAGTATCATCATTAATATAATTATTACTGCTATTTATATTAATGGAATTTTCATCATCATCATCATTTTCATGTGTGTGTGTGTGTGTGTGTGTGTGTGTGTGTGTGTGTGTGTGTGTGTGTGTGTGTGTGTGTGTGTGTGTGTGTTGTGTTGTGTGTGTGTGTGTGTGTGTGTGGTGTGGTGTGTGTGTGTGTGTTGTGTGTGTGTGTGTGTTGTGTGTGAAGGAGAGAGAGAGAGAGAGAGAGAGAGAGAGAGAGAGAGAGAGAGAGGAGAGAGAGAGAGAGAGGAGGAGAGAGAGAGAGAGAGAGAGAGGAATAAGGATTAAGATGGAATGGTGCGCGCTTTAGGAAAATGTTCTTCCTACCTTACCGTCTGTATTATAAATTGTTTCTCTCTCTCTCTCTCTATCTCTCTTTCTCTCAGTGTCTATCTTTTATTATATCTCCCATTCTATTTTTTCTCTCCTCTCTCATCTCTCTCTCTCATACTCTCACCTCTCTCCGATTTCCTCTTCCCATCCTTTCTTTTTATTATCTCTCTCTCCCTCTCTCTCTCCTCTTCTCCCCCTCTCTTCTCTTCTCTCTCTCTCTCTCTCCTCTCTCTCTCTCTCTCTCCCCTTCTCTCTCTCTCTCTCTCCTCTCTCTCTCTCTCTCTCTCTCTCTCTCTCTCTCTCTCTCTCTCTCTCTCTCTCTCTCTCTCTCTCTCTCTCTCTCTCTCTCTCTCTCCTCTCTCTCTCTCTCTCTCTTCTCTTCTTTTTGTGACGACACTTTGTCGATAAACGCGCGATCAAGTCGGCTTGAGGAGGGAACGCTTGATGACGGTTTGTCCAAGGGCCAAATTGACTAGTGTACGGGATGGCCAGTGTACGGTATGACCTGATACCCAATTGTCTTGTGTCTTATATGACTTGGGACGCAAATGCCTTGTGGATCAAATGACTTCATGAACAATCGCTTCAGTACCATTTGACCTGCACCCCCCAAGTTCGTGTTAGGGTTAGCCAGCCAACCTTGTTAGGAGGCCTTATTTCTTCCCTTTCTGCCTTACATCACGGTGACCATCGATGTTAGGTGGCCAGCAAGAGTAAGTACGTGTGTATCATTGTCTATGCAAGCTACAGTAGGTCTGTAGAGTCAGGGGATAAAGAGTGAAATAAGGGTTGTTTACATCGGGCACCCAGACATTCCCACAGCCAGGCATTAGCCAAGCGTTAGCGCCAATCTGACATTATATTGGCTTTGATATTATAATTCCTGGGTCTTGATAAGGGGGGGTCCACTCTATAACATTTCCTTAATAAATCGATAATTACTGAGAAAACAGTGGTTTGTGGCACCGTATTAACGGGACCATAAAACAATCACATTTTATTTTCTTCACTTGCCCTTTGAACTATGAATTGCGGAGCTCTTATGACGTTTCTTTATTTATTGGAGGGTTTGTTCATTCAATAAAGCCGTTACTTACGCTGTCATGATATCTGTATAGCAGAAAGTACCCTTGATGGTGTCCCTGTGACGTCATCACTTTCTTACGCGATCTTAAACCATTTCAGAAAAAAAATATTTATTACGGCTTCAATCTTGGATCTAATTATTTTTTTAGAATGGGCATTTCATAGCATGAATTTTGATATACGTTTCCCCATTCTTAATGTGCTATTTAAAAAGTCGATAAAAATGTGAAGAAATATGCGCGTTGTGGCAACCCCTTCCTACTCTGCATAGCTTGATAATTATCCCATCAATTTCAGGCTTATGAGACTTTTCGTGTTTGTCTGGTTCATGTCTGATATTTCCATATAGATAATGTACTTAGTGAAGCGTGTTAAAAAGGACTATTTGTATGAAGGCTGGTTGTCAACGTCTGTCAAGTCAACGCTAGTTTTCCGCCAAAAATTTGGTCTTTTTAATTCATGGGTTTAAGGCAATATTTATGTTAGATGATTAAACCAATATGCTTGTAGTATTTTTTCAATATGTTATCATACGTGTTTCACAGTCCCAAGTTCGTGTTAGGGTTAGCCAGCCAACCTTGTTAGGAGGCCTTATTTCTCCCCTTTCTGCCTTACATCACGGTGACCATCGATGTTAGGTGGCCAGCAAGAGTAAGTACGTGTGTATCATTGTCTATGCAAGCCACAGTAGGTCTGTAGAGTCAGGGGATAAAGAGTGAAATAAGGGTTGTTTACATCGGGCACCCAGACATTCCCACAGCCAGGCATTAGCCAAGCGTTATCGCCAATCTGACATTATATTGGCTTTGATATTCTAATTCCTCGGTCTTGATAAGGGGGGGTCCACTCTATAACATTTCCTTAATAAATCGATAATTACTGAGAAAACAGTGGTTTGTGGCACCGTATTAACGGGACCATAAAACGATCACATTTTATTTTTTTCACTTTCCCTTTGAACTATGAATTGCGGAGCTCTTATGACGTTTCTTTATTTATTGGAGGGTTTGTTCATTCAATAAAGCCGTTACTTACGCTGTCATGATATCTGTATAGCAGAAAGTACCCTTGATGGTGTCCCTGTGACGTCATCACTTTTACGCGATCTTAAAACCATTAGGCGTGACATGACTGGACGAGCAACCCTTTCATAAAAAGAGGGTGACAAAATCAAAATTCCCCTATGTAGTGAAGATTGCTCTGTCCATGGTCACCCCGCTGTTAATTTAGTGAAAGATATGTGATTGGCAGTGATGACACGAGGAATGCACCAATCAGCTGCCCCGTAGAATAGAAGGGGGGGCAGGGGGCGTGGCTTCCTTACTGCATTTTGACCATAATAAAAAAAATAGACTATAAAAAAGCAATTACAACCACGACTAAGACGACCAAGACCGTCACCGTAACCACCAAAGGTTCCACCAAAGAAACCAAAGGTTTGCACGTTCGTTGAGGCCCAGGGGCGTATTTAGGATCTTGGTAAACATTGGGGGGCTTAGACCAGCCAAGAGATTCTTTAATTTTACAGAATAATTTTACATTTTTTATGAGATAATGAGTATAAGGTGAGACACTGTGCTTACTAAAAAGCCCCGGTAATTTGGTTAGGAAACTTTGAAACATGAAATTAAAATAAAATTAGACAATCTGATTGGGTTCAACTCGCTATTATTTTTATTTTCATCAGTAGGAGAAAAAGAGAGCTTGGCCTGGGGAAAGCAGTCATATAGAATTTAAATAATCCCTATGCTTGTCAATACAGAAACTGACTACTCGAATCTTATAAACTACTTTTTTTTTTTTTTTTTACATCAAAAGGACTGGCCAAGACACACAAACAATGCACTTCGAATAAAATGCACTTAAAAAAAAAATGCACTTCAAAAAAAAAAAATGCTTTTCTTAAAATGCATTTCGAAACTATGCACTTCAAAAAAAAAAAAAAAAATGCACTTCCAAAAAATGCATTTCCAAAAAATGTACTTCAAAAAATTGCCCCTTCGAAAAAATGCACTTAGAATGCATTCGAAAAAAATGCATTCGAAAAAATTGCATTCGAACAAATGCATTGAAAAAAATGCACTTCGAAAAAATGCACTCGAAAAAAAAGACCTCTCAAAAGTCTTTTGGTGTCTCCTCTGTCATGCACTCCTCATCTCCTCTGCTTCTCCTCATGTTCTCTCACTCTCTCATGTCTGCTCATAAAAAGGATGTATAGCATACCAAGTAACATCTAACAAAATCTAGTTTTTTACTATAATTTTATGTTGGCCAGTCAAAATTATCAAATTTTTGTGAAAAAAAAAAAAAAAAAAAAAAAAAAAAAAAAATTGATTTCAGGGGCTATTCATAAAACATTCAGGGCTACAGCCCCCAATCCCCAGGCTTAACTACGCCCCTGGGCATTACTGGGGTTTTAAAGGGGTATGCCAAAAACAATCCACTGGCATCTACAGTATATACGTAACATTGACGAGAAATAGATTTTTTAAGTTAGATTCTTGAAATGAAATCAGGGAGTTGGTCGGGAAATGGGTACATGGAGAAAGCTAGGACAGGAAGGTGTGTTCAAATAAGTGCCTTATATATATATATATATATATATATATATATATAAAATATATATATATATATATATATATTTTTATTTATTTATATATATATATATATATAATTTTATATATATATATATTATTTTATTTTATATATATAATATATTTTATTTATATATATATATATATATTTTATATATATATATATAATTATATATATTTATATATGATATTTTTTATATATATATAATATTTTTATATATATATATATATATATATATATATATATATCCCTTGATTCCCCGGTGGAGTAGTTAGGTTATACAGGCAGTGGTTTTTAAAAAAAGTACCAAGTTTTGTTACTTAAGTTAAAATATTGTTACAATGACAAATTTTTACTCCAAGTAAAAAATTTAAATAAAAGTACCAAAGTTTGATGATCAAATGATAAATTAATGATCAAGGTACTTATTACTTTTTGATCATTGAGTACTCAAAGACTCAAGGCATCACCTGCCAGGCCCGCACCCGTTCATGCAAAAAAATTTTTGGTTACAAAAATATGCTATCACTTAAAATTGAAAAATATATAGTACAAAAAATGACGAAATCAAGTTGAATCATAAAATAATGTACCTAGTTTTTTTTTATTCATGTACTTTAAAAATGGTTTAAGAAATCAGCAATTTTTTGGCGGTTGGGTCTTATAGACCAGCAGTGAGCCAATTCTCCAATTCTCTCCCGCGGGGCTGCTGGACGCTCACGGCGGTCCTGTAAGCTACGTAGATGCACGCGGTGGTGCCGCCGAAGTTCATCGTCGAGATATGTACATTTCATGCAGGCAACCAGGAGGATGCAGTGTTCCCCCTTCACACTGAACACTTAGTTATGGTGGCGTGGTTGGCAATTGTACCTTCCTTCGCGGGGGGGATTCTTGCTGTCGCCTCACTGAACTGGCGCACGTTGTGCGCATGCGCTCTTTCCGTGGTGGCAGCTTCACTCCTCACGGAGGCCACGCGGCGCGCCTCCGGGGTCGAGGTTGTGTGAACCGAAGACCTTGGGCCTCACGGTGTTAACGAGGCCGTCGGCGGCCAGCGTTCCTCCCAGCAAGGTGGCGTCCCTGGCTGCCGCCTGCTCCCTGGCCGCGGCCACTCCTTGCTGGCAACCAGGCCCAGGATGCAGGTGTCACTTTTTTACTCCTTAACATTTACGATACCATTCGCGCATGTCGTCTGGGGACGTAATCTTACGTGCTGTGCGCTCTTTCCCTTTTTATGGCGGCGTCTTTTCTCCGCGAAGGCCACTCGGCTCGCAGGCAAAAGACGTGTTTCAAAAAATTGGGAGCAACCTTTGGCGGGACACTTTTCGCCGGCCGCCTGAGAGGCACACTCACACGCGCGTGCGCCCTTTCCCTTTTGGCGGCGTCACTCCTCACCGAGGCCACTCGGTTTGCAGGCACAGTCATGTTCGCAGCCTGAGTGTCGGTCTGAGCGCCCTCATTTCCGACACTTTTTTTCCATGAAGTCTAGGAGTACACTTCCCCGCGTGCACCCTTTCCCTTTCGAGGGCGGCGTGAGCCTGACGGAGGCCCCACTCGACGTGCCTCTGGCGTCGGAAAAGATGGGGACTGTTTACTTTCCTTCATTTTTTTTCAAGGCACACTTTTTGCGCGGCGACCGTTTCTTTAAGGGCGGCGCGGGGCCCCGACGGGGGGCCACTCGACGTTGGCCTCTGGCGTCGGGAGGATGTTTTCCGGGAACCCCGCGCTTTGTAGATTTCTCCAGTTTTTGCTTGGAGGCACATTTCCACGCCTGGGGCCGTTCATCAAGGGCGGCGTGAGCCCTGACGGAAGCCACCCGACGTGCCTCGGGTGGGCGGGAGGATGTACTGGGAACCCGCGGGTTCTTAAGTTTCTCCAGTTTTGTTCTTGGCGGGGATATTTCCACGTGTGTGCCCGTTCAATCAAGGGCGGGCCGAGCCCTGACAAAGGCCCCCCCGACGTGCCTCTGGCGTCGGGAGGATGTGGCCGAACACCCTCCACTTCCTGGTTTTGCCAAGGCGTTGGGCGGGCCCGCAGTCTTCTTAGCGGCGGTGGCTTTTGGGGGACTGCCTGCCGCCCGCTGCCTGGCCGCGGCAATCTCCATGCTGGCGTGGTGTCACCAAATTTTCTGGGTTAGTTCGAAGCTCTCAAATTATCGCTGTAGCTTCTATCTTCAGCCTTGCAAGTCTGGCGGGAACTCCACTGGGGTGCGAACATGTTGAGGTGTGGCGGCCTCGCGTGTTCGCCACTCCGCCAACAAGTTCTTGAGGGCGACGTGGCACTCCAGCACGTTGTTCTTGGCGGCCTGATGTGCAGCCTTTTGGCGTCCTAGATCCACGAGGATGGAGGACACTTCCTGCCTCCTGCTGAGGAAAAGGGCCAGCTCTCTAAACCTCCTCCAGCACGTCCCCCCACCTCAGTGTGGTTTGACCTGCGAGGCTTGGCTGTTTCCTGCAGGGGAGGCTCGTTCCTGCCCCGCCTTGCTTCCTTTTTCGTGGTGGCGCGCCAGGGTCTGCCGTGCCAGGAGCGCCCCGCCACCAGGACCACAAACACAACCTCCACCACCACACACACGGGCACACACGAAGCAGAACACAAACGTCTTGTGTTCCTGCTCGGCCTTCTGGATCTGCCTCTCCAGGCAGGCCAGACCCTTCCTTGCTGCCCCCCCATCATGGACAGCACCTCCCCCCAGCTGTCACCCAGGGGGAAGGGCCCCCTCCGCAAGGGGATCCCTTGGGGAGGCCAGCCACGAGGCGGCCACTAGGTGCCCCCGCACCTTCCCCAGCAGGGTGGTGTGGGGCCCTGCGTCCCGCCAGGGCCTCATCACCCGACGCAGCTCGTCGGCCTCCAGCACCAAGCCCACCAGCACGAGGGTGATCGCCACCCTCATAAACCAACACCACCACCAGGCGGAAGCATCTCAAAGCTGACAAAGTTTTGCATTTTTTAATGAAATTATAATTGTG
>JACEEZ010013206.1:239632-247132 GCA_016584305.1 Chionoecetes opilio
GGGGAGCCCAGACCCCGACCCAGGAAAAAAATCATTGAGGCCGAAAAGAGCTAATAAGTATTAGGATTCATACCAGGTGTTAAAGTAAAGTGCGGAAGTTTTCTAAAGCTTTATCTGGGTCTGTCAGGCCCCACCAGACTAGCGGCTCAGTTTTGGTCTCCATATTACGGAGGATTGCCTTGTTAGAAAAAGTGCAAGAAGGATGACCAAAATGATACAAGGGGTGCGTAACTTTTATTATGAGAAGAGATTTAAGTTATTAAAGTTCATCTCGAGAGACGCAGAGTAAGGGGCGATCTGATAGAAGTTTTTAAGTGGATAAAGGGATTTAATAAAGGAGAGGTAGGAAAAGTTCTTACGGCTTTTAACCAGGGTAGAACAAGAAGTAACGGATTCAAGCTGGAAAAGCGTAGATTTAGAAAGGAAATAGGGAAAAACTGGTTCACAAATAGGGTGGTGAATGAATGGAATGGTCTCAGTAGACAGGTAGTTAGTGCGGAGTCATTGGGGAGCTTTAAAGAGGAGCTGGATAGGTTCATGGATGGGGATGAAAGGTGGATGTAGGTAGTGTTAGGTGACAGGAACTACCACGTGTAGGCCTCGCGGCCTCTTGTAGCTTCCTTATTTTCTTATGTTCTTATGACACGTTCAGGGCGTGAAGTTGAGAGTGTAGCACTACACGGTGGGCGTGGAAGTGCGGCCCTTGAGACCTACACGAGGTAGTTCCGATCGAGGTAGTTGTTTAGGTAGTAGCTGTTCTGTTCTTTTGTTGTAGTCAAGGAACACCAGGAGTGGAATCCTCACTGAACAGCGGTAGAACAGCTGTCTGAAATGTATTGAGCGCCATTCGAATAGTGTAGAAGTGAATGATCTGAACAAGTTGACTTCGGAAGCAAAATACAGGTGACTAGGGGCGTATTTGTTTGAGGAGATTTGTTTTGTGGAGAGTATTTGTTTGGAGAGGGGAATGTGGAAGAAGCAAAAAGAACAATCAACAGTTTTTGGATGACCAGAAAAAATAAGAGGAAAGAAAGAGAAAGAAACAAAAAATATAGAATAAGAGAAGACAACTAACTAAAGACCCAGACAGCAAGAAGAAACACGTCAGGGAGTGCCGTTTAAAAAGGCCTGACTCTCGACCCACAACTGAACTGAACTGAACAGGGGGACAGGACTGCTGGGGTGCCCGGGGTGAACCAGCTCGCCGCCCATTCGCCCCCACCTCCGTTGGGGCGGTGTTGCAGTGTTGTTAACTCGAGTCATAAAAAAAGAAACAACATATCAATAATAGTTTGTACATCATTCAGTTACATAAGATACAGACA
This sequence comes from Chionoecetes opilio, assembly GCA_016584305.1. Classification (NCBI taxonomy): domain Eukaryota; kingdom Metazoa; phylum Arthropoda; class Malacostraca; order Decapoda; family Majidae; genus Chionoecetes; species Chionoecetes opilio. Next base: position 240,958 of record JACEEZ010013206.1, read on the forward strand.
GCTTGGGTTGGCAGCTGCACCACACACACGCAAAGGTCAGTTTTGGTCTGATAAGTTAGTGGCTGTGATAAGTAGCGCTTCTAAAGGAGTCCTCATCATTACCATCATCAGGAGGATCACGAAAGTCACCCAAGTAAAGAAAGACACCACTGATGCGAAACAAATTCATGCTAAGAAAACTACCACTGATGAAGAAGACACTACAGTCTATTATTTGTATTATGGTCAAAATGCAGTAAGGAAGCCACGCCCCCTGCCTGCCCTTCTATTCTACGGGGCAGCTGATTGGTGCACTCCTCGTATCATCACTACCAATCACAATATCTTCACTACTTAACAGCGGCGTGACCACTGGACAGAGCAATCTTCACTACAGAGGGTGACAAAATCAAAAATCCCTTTGTAGTGAAGATTGCTCTGTCCAGTGGTCACGCCCGCTGTTAAGTAGTGAAGATATTGTGATGGGTAGTGATGATACCAGGAATGCACCAATCAGCTGCCCGTAGCATAGAAGGGGAGGCAGGGGGCGTGGCTTCCTGACTGCATTTTTGACCATATTAAAAATAATAGACTATAAAAAAGCAATTACAACCACGACAAAGACGACCAAGACCGTCACCGTAACCACCAAAGGGGCCGTTCTTCAACGACCCGACCTTCGTTGAGGGCCGCATTACTAGGGTTTAAGGGTATGCCCACAGTGGGTATGCCAAAACAACCCACTGGCAACAAAGTATTTACGACAATTTACGGGGAAATTTGATTTTTAAAATTAGATTTTTTTAAATTTCAGCAGGGAAATTTGGGCGGGAAATGGGTACAGGAGAAAGTAGGAAGGAAGGCGGGGTTTTTAAAAAAGTTTCCTTTATATATATTATATATAATATATTTTATATTATATTTTTATATAAAATTTATATATATTATTATGTTTTATATATATATATATATATATATATTTATATATATAATATATATAAAATATATATATATATTAAAATATATATAATATATAAAAAAAATATATATATATATATATATAAAATTATATAAAAATTTTATATATATATATCCCTTTATTCCCCCCGGGGAATGGAAAGTTAGGTTATACAGGCCCGTGGGTTTTTAAAAAAAAAGGGGGAAAAAAAAAGTTTTGTTACTTTTAAATTAAAAAAATTTTTTACAATGAAAAAAAGTTTTCCCCCCCAAGAACAAAATTTAAAAAAAGTACCCAAAAGTTTTTTATGAAACAAAAGATCAATTAAATGATAAAAAGGGAAATTATTTACTTTTTGATCATTGAGTACTCAAAAAAAGAAATCAAAACATCACCTGGGGCCCCCCGGGCCCCCAAACCGTTCTTGTAATTAAAAATTTTTACAAAAATATGCCCATCACCTTAAAAAATTTAAAAATAATTAGTACAAAAAATGAAGAAATCAAGGTTTAATCATAAAAAAAAGGGACCTAGTTTTTTTTTATTCATGTTTCTTTTTAAAAAGGGGTTTTAAAAAACTAGCAATTTTTTTTTGGCCCCCGGGGTGGTCTTTATAGGGCCAGCAGTGAGTCAATTCCTTTCCCCCGGGACCCCGGTGGAAAGCTTTACGGCGGTCCTGTAAGTACGTAGATGGGGCGCCGGGATATGTAAGGGGGAAAACCGCGGGGGAAATTCATCGTCGAGGGGTTTTGTACATTTCATGCAGGGCAACCCCCGGAGGATTTTCAGTGTTCACCCTTCACGGGTGAACAAATTAGTTTTTTTGGGGGGGGGTTTTTCGTTTTTTTGGGAATTTTACCTTCCTTCGCGGGGCGGGGATTCTTTCTGTCGCCTCAATGACTGGCGCACGTGTGGGCTTTCCCCTCTTTTTCCCTGGTTTGGCAGCTTCACTCCTCACGGAGGCCCCGCGGCGCGCCCCCTGGGGTCGAGGGGTGGTCTTACCCTCCCTTTGTCCGAAGAAACCCTTGGGGGGGGCCCCCACCGGTGGGTTAAAAAGACGGGGGTCGGCGGCCCAGCGTTCCCCCAGCAAAAATGGCGCTCCCGGCTGCCGCCCCCGCTGCCTGGGGCCCCGGCACTCGTTCTGGCAAACCCGACAGTGATGCAGAAGCACCCTTTTACCCTTAAAAATTTTCGATTTTCCATTCGGAAAAATGTCCGGGAAGTAAACTTACGGTGCGTGCGCTCGTTCCCCTATGGGGGGGCCGTCTTTTCTCCGGGGAAGGCCACTCGGCTCCGGACCCACAGACGTGTTCAAAGATTGGCAACCTTGCGAAAATTTTCCGCCGGTGAGGCACAATCACGCGGGTGCGCCCCTTTTCCCCTTTTTGGGGGCCGGGCATCCTCCCCCGAGGGCCACCCCCGGTTGAGGGACAAATCCCCAAAAAGTTTAGCAACCCCCTTTGAGGGTTGGTCCGGTTCAAATTTTTTAATTTTTAAAACGCCATCCCTTTTCCCACCCCTTTTTTCCATGGAAGTTTTCCCTTTGAGGCCCCAATTCCCCGCGTGGTTTTGGGCCCCTTCATCAAAGGGGGCCCGGCCCCCGTGAGGCCCCGACGGAGGCCATGAAAGTGCCTCGGGGCCCCCTCAAGGGGGGATGTTACCGGGAAACCCCCCCGCCTTTTTTAGATTTTTCCAGGTTTTGGTTTTTTGGAGGCTTTTTTTCCCCCCCTTCCCCTTTATTTTAAGGGGGGGGCCAGCCCCGCCCCTCGCCCCTTTACCCGGGCGTCGGGGAGGAGCCCGGGCCCCCGGGGGTTTTTGGCTCCGGCTTTGGGGCCCCGGGCCCTCGGGCCCGGGGGAGCCCTGACGGGGGGGGCCCACCCGGGCCGTGGGGCCTCGGGGGGGTTTTGGGGGGGGGGTGTTCCGGGAAAAAACCCCCCCCCCTTTGGTTTTCCAAGGCCTTTTGGGGGCCCAGGCCAAAAAAAAATTTTTTAGGGGGGGGGGCCCCCCCTTATCCTGGCCCCCCCTGCGGCCGGGGACGGCCAAAAAACCAAAAAACTGGCCCCCCAGGACCCCCCAATTTCCCCGGGGTTGTTTTTTGGTCTCGGTTTCCCCGGAAGTTTCCACTTCCGGTTTTTAAAGGGGGGGGCGGGCCCAACCTCCACGGGGGGGGGGGACCCCCCGTTTTGGGGGGTTGGGGGGGGGCCTTGGTGTTTTTTTGGTTTTGGGGGGCCAAATTTGCCCCCGTTTTTTTGGGGGGCCCCCCCGTGGCCTCCAGGGGCCCCCCAAGTTGTCTTGGGGGCCCTTTTTAGTTGTTTAAACCTTTGGGCGTCCTAATTTCCCTTAAAAGGTTTGGGGGAAACTTCCCTGGGGGCCCCTTTTTGAGGGGGCCGGGTCCCCCCCCTCCTTTTTGCCCCTTCCCTCCAAAAAAAATTTTTGGGGTTTTGGGGGGCCCCTGGCCCAGGCCTGTTTTTTCGGGGGAGGAAAAAAGGGGGCGGCCCGCCCGCCTTTTTCCCTTTCCCCGGGGGGGGTTTGGGAGGGTTTTGGGCCTGCCCCCGGAAAGGGGCCCCAGGGCCCCAAACACCCCAACCTCCCACCCAAAGGGGGGACCCGGAAAAGAACCCGGTTTTTTGGGGTTCCTGCCCGGCCTTCCTTTTTGGTTGGGTCCCAGGGGCCGGGCCCCGGACGCCCCGCCCCAGGAAAAAAACCCCCTTCCCCCCCCAGCGTCACCCAGGGAAGCAGAAAAAAAACACAAAATCCTTTTTTCCGGGGGCCCCCTTTTTGGAACGGGCCCCCCCAGGGAGGCCAACCCGGTTGCCCCCCCGGGACCCTTTCCCCCAGGGTTTGGGGGGAAGCGCCCGCCAAGGGGGGCCCTTCCCCGGGGGGGCCAAACCCGGGGCCCCCGGCCCCCAAACCCCCCCCCCCCCAAAAGGGGGGGGCCCCCCCCCCCGGGAGGGGGTGGACCGCCAACCCCCCCATCCCAAAAAACACCACCCCCCAGGGGGGAAAAAAAATCAAGTTGACAAAGTTTTGGGATTTTTTTTATATGAAATTATAAAAAGGTTTAAAAAAGAAGTAAAAAGGGAAAACCCCCGGGGAAAGGGGGATTGGTTTAAAAAAGGGGATGGGGAGGGGAGGGCGCGACCTTTCCCCCGTCACCACCACTTTCCCCTGTTAAACCCCAAATTATTCAAGGGAAAAAAAAAAATCGTCAAACTTTTGGGGGTTTTAAATTTTTTTATAACATGTATATTTTGATGTTATTTTTGGGTTCATTTTGGGGAAAATGGGGATATCATTCATTATATAAAAAATGGAGTAAATATCAGATTTTTTTTAAAAGAGGAATTTTTTATTTAAAAGACATTTAATGCTTGCTTTTAACCCAATTTTCCGGTTTATTCTTTTTTCCTGGAAAAAAAAACACGGACCGGGTTAAATTTCCAACTTAGATATTTTTAATTTTAATCCCATTTCTCTTTTTTAAAAAATAAAAATTTAATTGGAAAGTAAGCTTTTTTTTAAAAAAAACCCTTTAAACATTTCGTTTAAATTTAAATACTGCTTTTTCGTAACAAATTAGCTTTAGTTTTTAAAAGAAGCATTTTTTTTTTTTGGGGTTAAAATTTTTACTTTGGGGAAAAAGGTCCCCATCAAATTTTAAAATCTGATGAAAAAATTCGAAGTCAATTTTAAAGTCATGTTAATTTTTAAAGGCCCAAAAATTTATTTGAAAAAGGTTTTTAAGTTATTTTTTTTAAGTTTTTTAAAGCCCCAAAATTTTTTTTTTTAAAAACCAGGTTATTTTAAAAAGAAAATTTTTCCAAAAAAAGTTTGCATTTTGTTTCTGCATGAAGGGAAATCAAAGGTTTTTTTTTACGCGACCTTTTTACGAGTAGATGGTTGGAAAAAAAAAATATAGTTTAAAAATAGTTATGTTTCCCCCTTTACATTCTGCATATTTCATGTTTAAAATTTTATTTCGAAAGGGGAAAAATTTTTTGCGGGATTGCTAATAAAGCTTTGCGCTGGGAAAATTTTTAAAATTTGAAAAAAATGCTTCCAAAGAACAACAGAAAAAATGCCAATGGGGAAAAAACTACACGAATAAGGGGAGGTTTACCCTAAGGAGGGCAGGGTGTAACTGGGCAAGGGGCTGGGAGAAAAAAAAAAAAATTAAAAAATTTTTTTATGGCCAAGGGGGGCGCTTTTTACAAATGTATTGACCTAGTAACGTACAGAAAATTAACCCAAAGCTTTGTGCTTTTTGGGTTTGTTTTGTGTTTTGGGGGTTGGGTGTGTGTGTGTGGTGTGTATGTAGGTGTTTTTGTTTTTGGGTGGGGTTTTGTGTTTTCGCAAAGGGTTTTTTTGTTATTGTGTGTGTATGTGGTTTTGTGAACCCGGAAAGGGGGGCTCCGCCCAAAAGGGAAATCCCCTTCCCGGGAAACGCAAAATTTCCCCAAACCCTTTAATCCTTAAAATTCCGCAACCGCAAGGGGCCGCAAAATTTTTTGAAGGGCCCCACTTCCGAACCGCCCCAAAAACCCCAAAAACTGCAAGACCCAAAGAAAGTGATAAAATTTTTTCTGCATTTTTTGCAAAAGCAAAAAAAAAGAAATTGAAAACACTTTTGGGGGGTTTGTAAAAGTTAAAATATTATTTCCTAAATCACTTTTTTGTGGGGGAAAAATTATTGAAAATTTTACGTAAATGATATAATTTTCTTTTTAAAATTTATAAAAATTTATATATAAAATATTATAAAAATAAAATATTAAAATACATAAAATATATATATACATATATATATAAACTATATATATAAAATTTTATATATACCCCTATATATTAAAATATATATAAATTTTAAAATATATAAAATATATATAAACATTTACATAAAATTATATTAAAAATTTTTTTAAATATATAAATATCCCCTATATATATTATACAAATTTTATATAACATAATATAAAATATATATTTTATATATTATAAAATATATATATATATATATACATATAATATATATACAAAATTTTTTTATAAATTAAAAACCCAAAATAATAAAATATATATTTTATAATATTATACAAAATATATACATTTATATAAATATTTTACCTACCTACCTTTATCTACTGAACTCAGTGAAAAGTGACAAAAAAAGGGGTTTTCTCTGTCTTTTCCATTTTTTATTTCTTCTTCACCCCTCCCTTTAGAAGGTTTTTGGTTTTT
>JACEEZ010013206.1:252132-262132 GCA_016584305.1 Chionoecetes opilio
CGATTTGTAGTGAATATAACCAATATTGTATAGCTATGACCTGTTTAGTATCCTTGTCGAGTAGCTAATTTGGTATATTCAGTCACTTTTCGTTATTTTATGGCTCGACAACATACAATTTCTTATAGCAAAGGAAAGATCTGGCGTGAAGGGGTTATCATCAATAGTTACTAATATTGCTGTGACATGCAAAGCGGTGGAAACATAAGGTGAAATAGGGGTTGCAATGGTAGTAATGGTAGTAATGAAATAGGGGTTGCAATGGTAGAACACTGACTCCAAATTCGTTTTTTTTTTTTAATTAATTTTTTTATAACATTTGTGCCTATATCGCCTGTAGGCAGTGGTGACCCAGGGCTCGGATGGTAGGCCTTGGAGGTTCACTTGAGGGCTGTGATGGTTGGTCCTCGCCCGTTGGTGGCGCAGGCAGGATTTTTATAGTGACGCCTGTGATTAGAGGCTCATGCCGCCCCCCTGTGTCCTCCCAGGCACTCGCAATCGAAGGTAGAGTTGATGGGCAGGGCATGTGGGTGTTCTTAGGCCACTCGACGGTGCAGAAAGGTTTACATCATGTCTGGAAATTAAAGTGTTGCAAGTAATCCTTTTTATATACAAACGTAGAAATGAGGGGTATATTTAGGGTAGAATTGTTACATCACACCATCAGTACCCTTTTTATACCCTATGTCCAGGCTGGAGGGTAGATGCTGCTGATTATACCCTTCATCTACCCTTTATCTACCCTTTTTATACGAGAGAGATGAGAAAGGGTATATTTGGGGTCGGAAAAGGGTATATTTAGGATTGCAAAAGGGTATATTTGTAAGGGTAGAAAAAAGGGTAGCAGTATTTCATCACTACAAATACCCTTTTTCTACCCTTTTCCTACCTATCTTTTCTAAGAGTGTACAAACGTAGAATAGCCATGAGATAAAAACAGAAAGATATATAAATTTATGAGAAAAGTAAAAGCTTGTTGCAATATTGTCCCCCAAAACTCAGACATTAACTAACAATAACAATGTCCACAAGCAGAAAATTGACTCCAGATTCGTGTTACATCATGTCTGGAAACTCAAGTGACCAATTTTTGTAAGAATTCGTGATTTCAAAATTTCTGCCTGCCAGTCAGAAAATCTTTGTATCGTCACGTGTTGGTTGCATCATTCCTTCAATCAGCGAGCCTTGTGCGCTGTTATGTATAGATGTTTGAATGGCTGGCTATTGAAGTTGCCTAGCTTTTTTCTCCTTTTTTTGAGAAATTATAGGATTAAGATTGGATATTTTGCTTTTTTTTGTTATTTCCATTTTTTTTCTATTTCTATTCTTCTTCTGTTCTATTTTCATCTATTTTCTTCTTCATGTTTCCTCTTCTTTCTTCTAATTCTCCTTCTTATTCTATATATTTTTTCTATTTATTTTCTTCTGTTCTATTTTCATCTATTTTCTTCTTCAGCTTTCCTCTTCTTTCTTCTATTTTTCCTTATTCTATATTTTGGTAATGGGAGGGTAGGGAAAAATCATCCTATATATATTTATCCTTTTATTTTCAACCTCATTTATTTATCCTTCAATCAGCGAGCCTTGTGCGTTGTTATAGAGCGATGTCTGAAAGTCTGGCTATGGAGGACACACGGAGCGGCTTTAGAAGTGGCCAGTCAAAGGTTTAGGATGGTAGATTGTGGGATTAGAATGGTCGATCGGTAGGTTTGATCGAGGGCGGTAGTTGGAAAGGATTATATTTAGAATGGTAGTTCACTGTAAGTCTGAAAATGGTACGAAAATAGTCTGAAAATGGTCTGAAAATAGTCTGAAAATAGTCTGAAAATAGTCTGAAAATAGTCTGAAAATAGTCTGTAAATAGTCTGAAAATAGTCTGAAAATAGTCTAAAATAGTCTGAAAATAGTCTAAAATAGTCTGAAAATAGTCTGAAAATAGTCTGAAAATGGTACGAAAATAGTCTGAAAATAGTCTGAAAATAGTCTGAAAATAGTCTGAAAATAGTCTGAAAATAGTCTAAAATAGTCTGAAAATGGTCTGAAAATAGTCTAAAATAGTCTAAAATAGTCTGAAAATAGTCTGAAAATAGTCTGAAAATAGTCTGAAAATAGTCTAAAATAGTCTGAAAATAGTCTGAAAATAGTCTGAAAATAGTCTGAAAATAGTCTAAAATAGTCTGAAAATAGTCTAAAATAGTCTGAAAATAGTCTGAAAATAGTCTAAAATAGTCTGAAAATAGTCTAAAATAGTCTGAAAATAGTCTGAAAATAGTCTGAAAATAGTCTGAAAATAGTCTAAAATAGTCTGAAAATAGTCTAAAATAGTCTGAAAATAGTCTGAAAATAGTCTGAAAATAGTCTGAAAATAGTCTGAAAATAGTCTAAAATAGTCTGAAAATAGTCTAAAATAGTCTGAAAATAGTCTGAAAATAGTCTGAAAATAGTCTGAAAATAGTCTGTAAATAGTCTGAAAATAGTCTGAAAATAGTCTAAAATAGTCTGAAAATAGTCTAAAATAGTCTGAAAATAGTCTGAAAATAGTCTGAAAATGGTACGAAAATAGTCTGAAAATAGTCTGAAAATAGTCTGAAAATAGTCTGAAAATATTCTGAAAATAGTCTGAAAATAGTCTAAAATAGTCTGAAAATGGTCTGAAAATAGTCTAAAATAGTCTGAAAATAGTCTGAAAATAGTCTGAAAATAGTCTAAAATAGTCTGAAAATAGTCTGAAAATAGTCTGAAAATAGTCTGAAAATAGTCTAAAATAGTCTAAAATAGTCTAAAATAGTCTGAAAATAGTCTGAAAATAGTCTAAAATAGTCTAAAATAGTCTAAAATAGTCTGAAAATAGTCTGAAAATAGTCTGAAAATAGTCTGAAAATAGTCTAAAATAGTCTGAAAATAGTCTGAAAATAGTCTGAAAATAGTCTGAAAATAGTCTGAAAATAGTCGAAAATAGTCTGAAAATAGTCGAAAATAGTCTGAAAATAGTCTACAATAGTCTAAAATAGTCTGAAAATAGTCTAAAATAGTCTAAAATAGTCTGAAAATAGTCTAAAATAGTCTAAAATAGTCTGAAAATAGTCTAAAATGGTCTGAAAATAGTCTAAAATAGTCTGAAAATAGTCTGAAAATAGTCTAAAATAGTTTGAAAATAGTCTGAAAATAGTCTAAAATAGTCTGAAAATAGTCTGAAAATAGTCTAAAATAGTCTGAAAATAGTCTGAAAATAGTCTGAAAATAGTCGAAAATAGTCTGAAAATAGTCTAAAATAGTCTGAAAATAGTCGAAAATAGTCGAAAATAGTCGAAAATAGTCTGAAAATAGTCTGAAAATAGTCTAAAATAGTCGAAAATAGTCTAAAATAGTCTAAAATAGTCTGAAAATAGTCTGAAAATAGTCTAAAATAGTCTGAAAATAGTCTAAAATAGTCTAAAATAGTCTGAAAATAGTCTGAAAATAGTCGAAAATAGTCTGAAAATGGTCTGAAAATAGTCTGAAAATAGTCGAAAATGGTCTGAAAATAGTCTGAAAATAGTCTGAAAATAGTCTGAAAATAGTCTGAAAATAGTCTGAAAATAGTCTAAAATAGTCTGAAAATAGTCTAAAATAGTCTAAAATAGTCTGAAAATAGTCTGAAAATAGTCTGAAAATAGTCTGAAAATGGTCTGAAAATGGTCTGAAAATAGTCTGAAAATAGTCTGAAAATAGTCTGAAAATAGTCTGAAAATAGTCTGAAAATGGTCTGAAAATAGTCTAAAATAGTCTGAAAATAGTCTAAAATAGTCTGAAAATAGTCTGAAAATAGTCTGAAAATAGTCTAAAATAGTCTAAAATAGTCTGAAAATAGTCTGAAAATAGTCTGAAAATAGTCTGAAAATGGTCTGAAAATAGTCTGAAAATAGTCTGAAAATAGTCTAAAATAGTCTGAAAATAGTCTGAAAATAGTCTGAAAATAGTCTGAAAATGGTCTGAAAATGGTCTGAAAATAGTCTAAAATAGTCTGAAAATAGTCTAAAATAGTCTAAAATAGTCTGAAAATAGTCTGAAAATAGTCTAAAATAGTCTGAAAATAGTCTGAAAATAGTCTAAAATAGTCTGAAAATAGTCTGAAAATAGTCTGAAAATAGTCTAAAATAGTCTGAAAATGGTCTGAAAATGGTCTGAAAATAGTCTAAAATAGTCTGAAAATAGTCTAAAATAGTCTAAAATAGTCTGAAAATAGTCTGAAAATAGTCTGAAAATAGTCTGAAAATGGTCTAAAATAGTCTGAAAATAGTCTGAAAATGGTCTGAAAATAGTCTAAAATAGTCTGAAAATAGTCTGAAAAAGTCTGAAAATGGTCTGAAAATAGTCTGAAAATAGTCTAAAATAGTCTAAAATAGTCTGAAAATAGTCTGAAAATAGTCTGAAAATAGTCTGAAAATAGTCTAAAATAGTCTGAAAATAGTCTGAAAATAGTCTAAAATAGTCTGAAAATAGTCTGAAAATAGTCTAAAATAGTCTGAAAATAGTCTGAAAATAGTCTAAAATAGTCTGAAAATAGTCTGAAAATAGTCTGAAAATGGTCTGAAAATAGTCTAAAATAGTCTGAAAATGGTCTGAAAATAGTCTAAAATAGTCTGAAAATGGTCTGAAAATAGTCTAAAATAGTCTGAAAATAGTCTGAAAATAGTCTGAAAATAGTCTAAAATAGTCTGAAAATAGTCTGAAAAAGTCTGAAAATGGTCTGAAAATGGTCTGAAAATAGTCTAAAATAGTCTGAAAATAGTCTGAAAAAGTCTGAAAATAGTCTGAAAATAGTCTGAAAAAGTCTGAAAATAGTCTGAAAATAGTCTGAAAAAGTCTGAAAATAGTCTGAAAATAGTCTGAAAATGGTCTGAAAATAGTCTAAAATAGTCTGAAAATAGTCTGAAAAAGTCTGAAAATAGTCTGAAAATAGTCTGAACATAGTCTAAAATAGTCTAAAATAGTCTAAAATAGTCTGAAAATAGTCTGAAAATAGTCTAAAATAGTCTGAAAATAGTCTAAAATAGTCTGAAAATAGTCTAAAATAGTCTGAAAATAGTCTAAAATAGTCTGAAAATAGTCTAAAATAGTCTGAAAATAGTCTAAAATAGTCTGAAAATAGTCTTAAAATAGTCTGTAAATAGTCTAAAATAGTCTGAAAATAGTCTAAAATAGAGTAGAGTAGTAGAGTAGTTGAAGCAATTATGACGACGAACTTTAGAAACTACAAAGAAAATGAAGAACGTCTGTATCATTTCTTCATATCAGATGAGGATATTCGCCCGGCAGTTCAGTTATCGAGAATGTTTACCAGTGTTGGCAGGAACGGGGGGGGGGGGGGGGGGGGGTGAGGGGAGGGGGGGGGGGTGGGGGGGGGGGGGGGGGGGGGGGGGGGGGGGTGGGGGGGGGGGGGGGGGGGGGGGGGGGGGGGGGGGGGGGGGGGGGGGGGGGGGGGGGGGGGGGGAAGCGCTGCGAGTGGGTCCGAAAAAGTCACGCGATATAAGACATGCCGTTGAAAAGAATTAAGAGTCACCGTAACAAAAAGTAACCACAACAAAACCACGCACTGAATATAGTAGGGGAGAGCGGGGCAGGTTGCATCGAGGGTAGGTTGCATCATTGCCTCTAACTCGCATGTTATCACACGTACTGTACATCGTCTTAATACTACTACTACTACTGCTACTACTACTACTACTACTACTACTACTATAAACTACTACTACTATAAACTACTACTACTACTACTACTACTACTACTACTACTACTATAAACTACTACTACTACTACTACAACTACAACAATAATAATAATAAAAAAAAGTTAATGCGAGTTAGAGGCAATGATGCAACCTGCCCCGCTCTCCCCTACTAATGCCTTGCTTCTCAGTTCTCGTTTTCATATAGTAAAAACGAATATTTAGGCGTTAACTATACTCTTTCTCCTCCTCCATATCTTCCTTGTCCTCTCGCCCCTACTCATTTACTCAGCAATAACTGTAAGATAGCATTGAGAATTGGAACCACCGTGCATGGGCTGTCTAGGAGGAATGAAATAGCGGTGGCATTCCATTCAAAGTCCATTATGTACGGGTCACACCTAAAATGACGCGTGGCTATTAACCCCTTCACGCCCAGATCTTCCCTATGCCATATAAAATCGTCTGTTGTTAGCCATAAAATTACAATAAGTGACTTAATATACCAAATTAGCTAGTGGACAAGGATACTAAACAGGTCATATCTATAAAGTATCCCTTATATTAACTAAAATTCGTCTAATGGTACCCAAATTACAATGGAAATTACGTTCTGGGCCTCAAATGGTTAATGGGGGGTGTGGGTGTGGTGGCTGTGGTAGTGATGGGTGTGTGGTGGGTGTGGTGGTAGTGGTGGGTGTGGTGGGTGTGGTAGTGGGTGTGGTGGCTGTGGTAGTGGTGGTGGGTGTGTGGTTAATAAGAGACGCCCTCACACATCTATAGTGACCGCCTTGTGCGCTTAGTTTCTTTTACTCAGAACGGTAAAGTCTTATGAAGTTCCGCTATTAGTTTCTTAGTAAATATCAGCACAAAAACGGATTATGAACTCTCTCTCTCTCTCTCTCTCTCTCTCTCTCCCCTCTCTCTCTCTCTCTCTCTCTCTCTCTCTCCTCTCTCTCTCTCTCTCTCTCTCTCTCTTCTCTCTCCTCTCTCTCTCTCTCCTCTCTCTCTCTCTCTCTCTCTCTCTCTCTCTCTCTCTCCTCTCTCTCTCTCTCTCTCCTCCTCTCTCTCTCTCTTCCTCTCTCTCTCTCTCTCATCTCTCTTCTCTCTCTCTCTCTCCCCTCCCCCCCCATATCGTCGGCATTACTTGAATATCTGGTTACAGTTTTTTTTTATTTATCAATATTTACAGTGTTTTTATGTATCACTGTTTTTACATACGTCTATTTCATTGTTATTAGTGACTTTATTGTACTGTATTTTATGTCTTTGTTTAGTTGGTGGCTAGAATAATCTTTGTCTCTGCATTACACTGATAAATAAATCAAATGAATCCCTTTATTTCATCTCCTCGCTTCTTTCTTCCTTTCTATTCCCTCTCCTCTTCTTATTTACTTTCCTTATGTCTTGCATCTCCTTATTTACCCTCTCTTTCCTTTGTGTTCCTCATAATTCTCCTCTTCTTCCTTTTATGACCCTTCCTCCTCCTCCTTCCTCTCCTTCCCTCTTCGATATCCTTTCTTCCCTCTCTTTCCTTCCCTCCTCTTCTTCCTACTCTTCCTTCCTCCTCTTTCCTCTCCTTCCCTCCTTCCTTATTTACATCACTGTATACCATGGAAAAGGAAGGAAGGGAGGAAGGAAGGGAGGGAGAATATTGAGTTTTTCACTGTATACCATGGAAAAGGAAGGGAAGGAAGGAAGGAAGGAAATATAAAGGAGTAAAAAGATCCTCCTCCTCTACCCTTCCTCCGGCCACTATCCTCTCGCCCCTCTATCCTATATGTAAAACCCATGGAAAAGGAAGGAAAGGAAGGAAGGAAGGGAATATAAGGGATAAAAAGATGATGTTACGGTCACCCTTCCTCCCTCCTCCCTCCGGCCACTACCCTCTCGCCCCTCTATCGTATATGTAAAATCAGTGGCATATGGTGGAACTCGAGCCTCTTGCCTCTTACTGGGGATAAGATGGAAGGCGGGAGAGGACGGGAGGGAAGGGATTGGGAGGGAAAGGAAGGGTAGGATTATGACGAGTAGTAAGGAAGAAGAGGAGAATTATGAGGAATGGAGAGGGAAGAAAGATGGAAAGATGGAGAAAGGAGAAAGATGGAGAGGACGGGAGGAAGAAGGGGATTGAGAAGGATAGGGAAGAAGGGTAGGATTATGAGGGGTAGAAAGAGAGGGGAGGAGGAGATGGAAGAGAGGAGAGTAAAGATGATGAGGAAGAAGGGTGATCAAAGGAAGAAGAGGAGGAGGAGGGAAGGATAGATAGGAAGAAAGGAGGAGATGGAAGAGAGAAGGAGAGTAAAGATGATGAGGAAGAAGGGTGATAAAAGGAAGAAGAAGAGGAGGAGGGAAGGATAGATAGGAAGAAAGGAGGAGATGGAAGAGAGAAGGAGAGTAAGAAGAAAGAGAATTTACAGGAAGAAGGAAGCGAGGAGAAGAAAAAATTTAATAAGGAGGATTATTTTGATTTATATTCTCTCTCTCTCTCTCTCTCTCTCTCTCTCTCTCTCTCTCTCTCTCTCTCTCTCTCTCTCTCTCTCTCTCTCGTACCCTCTTCCCTATTCTCACTCTCTCCCTCTTCCATCTCATCCCCCCTCCCTCTCCCCTTCTCCCTCTCTCCCCCCTTCCCTCTCTTCTCTCTCTCTCTAAACTTCTTCTCCCTCTCCCCCTCTCTCCTCTCCCTCACCGGGCCACGTAAATAGAAGTCATTTCGGCGAGACATGCACACACGCGCGGTCGCCTCCTTGCCTTGCCCTGACTGGCGTGATGCGGCGATAGTGCGGCGACCCGAGGAGGACGCGACCACACTGTACTTACTATTTATCAACTCGCCACGGTGGGATTTTTTGGGAGTCAGTTCTTTGGTTGAGGTAAATGAATGAATGAATGATACAGATAGTATACATACGCAGATATATAGTATACTATAATATATTAGTCATATATATATATATATATATATATATATAATATATATATATATATATATATATATAATATATATATCGCCTCCGTGGTGTAGTGGTTAGCGTGCCTGGCTACCACTCTGAGGGCCCTGGTTCGAATCCGGGCCAGGGCAAGTCGGCGAACAGCCTAACCAGCTGTTGATCCTCCCTTTCGGGGTGGACAATTGGGTATCTGGGGAAACCTGGGGAAGGTAACTGTGGTAACCCGGATGTCACACTAGCCCTGTGTCCCGGGGTAACGGGTTGTCACCCACCACAGTAGGTTCAAGGGCTAATGCCACGGAGATGAGCACCGAAGGCCACGCGCAGCGTGGCTATAATGGGGGCGTACGATGGGGGCGTATGCCCCCATCTTTACCTAACTTACCTTGTCGCGAGTGCCCTCCGTAACTGACCCGCTATTTTACACACATAACCAGTAATCATGCCGTGCCCCTGGGTGAGGGTCGCCACGGCCCCGGCACTGTACAGCCTCCCTCGGGTGTCGGGCTGACGTGTGCTGGGCTGGCAGATGAATCAATGGTCACACCTGCACACACACACACACACACACACACACACACACACACACACACACACACACACACACACACACACACACACACACACACCGAGATTAGCACTCACACACCTAGATGCATACCTACCTTGTGGGTTTGCATCTCACACAATCAGCTGTTATACCTGCTGCCTGGGTGACGGGGGAAGCTGCCAGATTAGTCAGCAGTCATACCTGTACGCAGACACACCTAGATCCTCACTTACGTACACCCATCCATGCATTTGTGACTTGTGGGTTTGATCTATCTATCAGTCTATTTGTGGCACTATCTATCAGCGGCACTGATCGAGGTCGGTGCCGGTGGGTGTGTGTGTGTGTGCGCCTCGGAACAAGAGTGACAACCCGCCCGCACCCGCACACACTCTCACTCACACCGCCCAGAGAGGCAACCCTGCACCCGCACCCACATCGCTCCTCCCTCTCTTCAGTGTCCTGTGAGCCGCGGTCCGTGCCGGTGCCGTGTTCCTCTGTGTGGTGCCAGGTCGCCGCCCACCCCGTTAGCCGCGCGCCCACCCCATGCGCCCCTAAGCCATGGCCAGCGCTAAGTCCGGGGTGCATGTGCTCAAGCTAAAGCACATCACCGTCCCGCAGCAGCTACAGGACGGGGATAAGTTCGTCAAATGGGAAGAGGTGAGTCGCGTTGTGTGAGAGTGAGAGGAGTTGCCACCACTGCCACTGCCACCACCCGCTACCACTACCACCACTGGGCTCGCCTCCACCACACACACACACACCACTACACAGGCACACACACACAGTTT
>JACEEZ010013207.1:0-65000 GCA_016584305.1 Chionoecetes opilio
AACAGTAATAAGCTTTTAACATATATTATTATATAGTGCCGTACTAAATACCATCAAATACACACATACACACACACACACACACACACACACACACACACACACACACACGCCGCGCACACCACACACACACACACCACACCACACACACACACACACACACCACACACACACCTAAGAGAAACTTGACAAAAAACTAAATACACAAAAATCACTGACTAAAAGCGGCGTCACACTAGCACTTTTCCGTCTATTTTTTCCAGCAACTTTCCAAAAACTAACAATTTTTTTACTGCAAGCCGTCACACACACAATCGTTTGCCTGCACTACCAGTCAGCTGTTCCTGCGACTGTAAATAAACATGGCTCCGACGCCAGGGCAGGCTAGAGTACCTTGGGCAGGCTATCGCTGGTATACACTTAATTTTGTGTATTATCAATCGTAGACGCGCCAAACAAGTTAAAATACATACACATATATATATAAAAACAGCAGAGCTGGGCACGTTCCTGGATTTGGGGTAGTCCGTACCTGTACTTCCGTACTTCGGGACGCGGGTCGTCCGTACCTGTACTTCCGTACCTTATTTTACTTTGTTCTGTTCGTACCCGTACCTCCGTACCTCCGTACCTCCGTACCTGTACCCTATAACTATTAAAACGCGCCTGAAAAAATATAGTCAGTACCTCAAAAATAAAACAAAATACAAGGCTATAATACATCAGAGCTTCATAAATATATATAGCAATATATATTTACCATCAAATAATCATCAAATCAATTAAAATAAAATTTGTCTCCAGTCTTCACAGTTCACAAATGAGTGAAATGACTAATTAGTTTAAATCACAAGTTTTTTCTAGAGTGTATAACTCCTACTCCACTTCCTTCTCCTCCTTGTACTGCTGCTACACCTCCTTGTAGCCTAGGAGGTGCATGTTGCCCCTCACAAACACCAGCTGCTCAAAGTTTATGTTGCTGAGGCTGGACCTCTTCGGCCGCAAGATGTCTCCCGCGGAGCTGAACAGCCTTTCCACGGCAGCAGAGCTGGGGAGAGGGGTGTTGTACCTCTTGAAAAGGTCCAGCCAGGCATTCCTGTAGCGGGTGGGGAACAGGTTGGGACTGAGGGGGATGTCCACCATCTTCCTTTTCCAGTCCTCCAGGGTCTTGACGATTGTCTCCTCCACCTCTTCCTGTCGCCTCACCTCAGGGACTGGGGTACTGGAGAGCAGGAGGTGGAACTTGTCCATCCTCTCCTTCCTTTCCTCAGGCTGCTCCTCCTCCTTTGTGCCCACAATGTCCTTAACCTCCCTGACGATACGGTCCTTGATGTCGGCGGCCTGGTCGGGGCTGAAGTGCCGCACCAGGGATATGGTGTAGTGGGGGTGGAGGGCAGTGGCCATCAGGAAGTCGGCATCCTTAAGCTGGTCGGCAAACCTGCCGTAAAAGCCTTTGCCACTCCCCTCTTTCCCCAGCAGTGCAGTCACCAAAGCCTGGGCATAATGAAGGTTCCTGTAAAAAAAAAAAAAAATAATAATATTTTAAAACAATTATACTAGGTAGCTTTATAAAGTGTTACAAGTGCTGTAGCAAATCTAATAAAAAACTTTACTTGCCTGTCAACCTTCAGCGTCTCCAGCTTGCACCCGCATCAACTGCAAGTTTGGGCATGAAGGTGCCCATGTAGGCGTTGGCCTCGGACTGGAGGCTGTCCAGGCTCTCTGCTACAGGCTGCATGACCTTCAGGTACTCAGAGAGGATCTACAAAAAAGTTTAAAATTATTTTATTTATTTAAAATTAAATCTAAAAAATTGCACATCATTTAGTTAACCTTTATAAGTAATATACATTATAGAAAAGTATACAATTGTCAATTAGAACTTTAATTAATTTCACTCACATGTTTATCCCTTTCGTCAAACGTCGCCACCCCTCCTTGCTGAGGATCTCATTCAAGGCCCTCATCTTGTCCGGGTTGGAGAGGACGTCCATCAGGCTCTGGACGGCATCGTAGTAGGAGTTCCACCTTTGTAAAAAGTTGAAAAATAGTTACAAACAAGTAACTAAATATTTCAAACCGTTCTATTGTTGACGCAAAAAAGATAATCTATTAAATATAAAATATTGCTGAATGCCTAGTGACGCAATAGGTCTTCAGCTTCCTCCCAGTCTTCTCCTTGATGGAGTTGGCCACCACAGAGCTGCGGTTCTGCAGGTTCCAAGTCCCCTGGGCCTTTGCGGCAGCCTTTGTGAACGGCGCCCTAAGGCCCTGGTTCCACTCGGCCACAGACTGGACGTCGGCGGTGGCGATCAGGTTCAGGGTGTGTGCACTGGAATTAAAAAAATGTTTTCAAGTTTTTATTGAATTTTTTAAAGTTTTTAACTTCTGCGTTTATATTATTTTCATATTTGTTTCAAAACTTTTAAGTTTTAACTGTTATCACAGAAACATACATACCCACATCTGTAGTGCTTGGGCAGCTAACCACAGCAGGAGCCACCTCCTCCAGCTGGGCATGCAGGTTGGCAGGCTGGCCAACCACCACCTCAGGGTCCTGCTCCTCCTCTTCCTCCACAGGCATATTCCCCACACCGAAGTACTTGAAGGCAGCCACATAGTTGGCGCCGTTGTCCGTGGTGGTGGCCACCACCTTGTTCCCAGGCCGAACTCATGGTGGACATCAAAGATGGCCTGCGCCAGGACCACATTAGTCTGCTTCTCCTGAAAATTTTTTCATATATTAGTGTGTTTAGCGATAATGTTTTTTTTTTTTTTTTTTTAGCTATATAAGGTAACTCAAGTTAGTTACTACTTACAAGTTAGTTTAAAAGCTAAACAATATATTCATTGTTATGTATAAAGTTTTAACTTTTAATTTTTTCTTTTTTTTAAATTACCTTGATCTCCTTGCCCCGCCAATGTGCCATGTTGGCGGCGGAGATCCTGGCCGATCCAGTGGCACGTCATGCCAATGAAGGCCCTGTTGTGCGCCGTCCAGCTGTCGGCCGTTGTGGCGACGTAGCTGGTGTCATAAAAGCATACTGAAGAGGTCCGACTTGGCGGTGGCGGAGACCTGGTCGTTTTCCCCTGCCCAGGGTCCTCCTGGACGGAGCGGAAAACTCCGGCGCCAGGAGGCTGAAGAAATGCCTGGTGGGTGGGTGATCTATGAGGCTCAAGGGCATCATAGTGTCAATGAACCACCTGAAATAGATTTTAAAGAATTAAATCTTGTTTATTATCAGAAGTTAGTTTAAAAGCTTAAAACTTTACTGCTGGGTATAAATGCTTCTTTTATTATACCTGGTGCAAGTCTTCCTCAGCACCTCTGGGGGTCACTATGTCCTTCCGGCTGAAGGACCCTCCAAGCAGAGCTGGCGGCCACCCCTCTTGGCGGGGAGCTCGTCCTCCCCGGCCTTGGGGCAGCCCCTCTTGCTCGCCCCATCAAAGGCCGTCCCGACGCACTGAAGCATGGCACTGTGCATCTGAAAACAAGAAAATATAAATAAAATATTAATTATTTAAAAATTGATGGTATTTCGCGACTTTGTATGCTAGGCACTGTAGGCAACTAGGCATTATGCACTTATTCAGATAATTTAATTTTTACTTATTTTTTTATAATGCTTCTTCAGGTTCACCTTGCTCCTGGTGGTGTAGGTGTAAGTGGCAGCCTTACCCTTAGACAGGCAGGTTTTCTGCTGACACCTAGCCCTCCCAGTGTGCACAGACTTCCCCTCCAGTGTGTCATTCTCTGTCCTGACATATGAGTCAAAGACAAGAACCTGCAATTTTTGAAAGTTTTAATTGACACGATGCGATAGGCGATAAGAACATTAACTTATTAAGATCATAAGATGTCAACTTAAAAATATTAAATTAGTAAAATACTGCAATAGAACAGTTAGATTTGTCTTACTTCTCAAGGTGCCACAGCATAGCCTTTAGCTGTCTGGTGCCCTCCTGCCTCTTCCTCTGATCCTCCTGCTCAGTCCCACTCTCCTCTATGTCCTGGGTGAACAGCTGGGAGGAGTCCAGCTCCACGTCAGACAAAGAAATATCTGACGTCCCCTGTGGTGTATGGGTTCTGGACGCAGATGGTGCAGGCGTGCTGGTTCTGTAGCTCACACTACTACAGCTACTATCCCCAGACACCTCCTGCTCCTGTCGCTATCACTTCTTTTCACGTATTTGTCCATGTTTAGTTGTAAACACTAAACAGTAAGCAATAGCAGTGAAACTTTGAAACGCGTTGCCCGGGTGATGTGACTGTAAACATAAAATGTTGTTGATCTTGAGCTTGATGCCGCACGTTTGGTGTTTACCAGGCACCACAGATGCACGGATCTCGCCTTAGGAAATGATCAGCTGACAGCTAGTGGCAAATTGCCCGCCAAAACGCGTGAAAGTTATTCTGTGGACTGTTTTTTCGTCTTTTTTTTTTTTTTTTTTCATCATAGAAAATATCAGGTACGGAAGTACGGACCCAAAATTTCGCAGGTCCGTACCTGTTACTTCCGTACCTTTGAAAAACTTTCCGTACCTCCGGACTTCCGGACCTAGTTGGAAGTCCGTAGGTACGGAGGTACGGAGGTACG
This sequence comes from Chionoecetes opilio, assembly GCA_016584305.1. Lineage (NCBI taxonomy): Eukaryota > Metazoa > Arthropoda > Malacostraca > Decapoda > Majidae > Chionoecetes > Chionoecetes opilio. Next base: position 4,599 of record JACEEZ010013207.1, read on the forward strand.
GACAGAGGTTACGGAAGTGCCCAGCTCTGAAAAACAGTAATAGATGAGCGGGCATCAGCCCGCCGCTGAAACCGAGTCATGCGAGAGACTGTTGCCTGTTTTATAAAACTGGCTTTTAAATGTATCTACATGTGCAATAGTCACTTGAATATTTTTCATACTTTCAAATGTATTGAATTATATTTTGCAAAAAAAGCCTGATTTATATCGAATATCTTTAAAGTAATCCCTATGGATTTTTATTTGACTATGAAAGTTGTCTTCAATTTTCCATATGAAGACGATCACGATCGTCTGACTCAGACTGACTGATTCAGACGGACTAACTAGTCAGAGCGAGAAAAAACCAACGGAGATCGTCTAACAACTAGACGGAAAAAGTGCTAGTGTGACGCCGCCTTAACTGACTAACTGGCTGGCTGCCTGGCTGGTTGGCTAACTGACTGACTGACTGCTGACTGAAACACATACCACCCCTTATCTCTCCTTCCTCTACCTAACACTGTCCTACTTATCTACCTACCTGCACACAACACACACCACACACACACCGGCTCTATTCACACAAATGGATGCTAATGGCACAACCTCCCTCGCCAGCGGTTGGTGGAACTAGAAAACGGACACCGCTACGGGGCCTGGGCCCACCACCCACCAGTGACCAGTTCAACATACGCGTGTTGTACAGGAATCGTTTCCTGTCAGAAACACCGCTAGGTAGGGCCCAGGGAGAGGGAGGATGTAGAGGATGAACGAGCATTAGGTACATAAGTAATTTCTGACTGCAATGGCAAGAAATGAACAGCAATAAAAAGGAAAATATTATAATATATGTTATAACATTGGAGCAGAAAAAAACACATAAGTTAATAGTTGTTTGTTGAAAAAAACCGAGCAGTAGACACCTAAGCCGAGGCAGAAAAACACAGATCTATGTGGAAAAACATAGGAGTGGCATCACTGGCGAGGGTGTGAAACAGGCGCCTGGCGGTGTAAAAAGGATATTTTCAATTTCAATTAAATAGATAAAATACATTGAAAACATTAGCCATTTTTCTATGTGCCTGCGACCCATTAAATTTATCTCTCGACACAAATTTGGGTCGCGTCCCATAGTTTGAGAACCGCTGCAGACTAATGGCATGGTAAAGGGAGGGTAATAAAGGGCGCCCTTGAGTTTATCTGAGAACAAGGGCAGATAAGGGAGGAGGAGGAGGAGGAGAGATAATAGGGAAGAAGAAGAGGGCAGGAATATGGAAGGAAGGAAAATATTGGAGGAGGAGGAGTGATACATAGGAAGAACAGATACCAGGAGACTCCCAGGTGTATAACGAGGGTATCTGCTCTCTCTCTCTCTCTCTCTCCTCTCTCTCATCTCTCCTCTCTCTCTCTCTCTCTCTCTCTCTCCTCTCTCTCCTCTCCTCTCTCTCTCTCAAACTGATACTTTTGCTATTTTCAATATCTCTCATTATAGGATATATATATAATTATATGAACGCCGTACAGGTGTCTTGCACGTGACGTCACAGCCCTTGTTGTGGGTGCGACAGGCGCGGGAAATGCGAGCTGGCGTACCAACAAACTCCACTTGCCGCCCGTGTTTGCCAGCTTATGGTAATTTTCCCCTACCAAATATATGTTTATCAGTATAAAAGATATACTGTTATCTTCGGAAATGTTTGTTCTTAAATATTATCAAATAAAAAACCGTAAAACACAATAAAGAAAGGGCATTATGAGACTCAAGAAATATGCATGAACGTAATATTTACCAACTCCAGCTCCCATTTAATATTTTGCACGAAAACTTTTTACATGGACAATATCAATAGAAGCGGAATTTTATTAGCTTTCCATTGATATATTTCGTTATCTGATAAATGAATTTGAAGCATGCATAAATTAGCGTTAACTAAATAAATAACATCATGAAATCGGGTAATATTTTTCCCGATAGATGAGGTTATTTATTTAGTTAACGCTAATTTATACATGGTTCTAATTCATTATCAGAAAACGAAATGTATCAATGGAAAGCTAATAAAATTCCGCTTCTATTGATATTGTCCATGTAAAAAGTTTTCGAGCAAAATATTAAATGGGAGCTGGAGTTGGTGAATATTACGTTCATGCATATTTCTTGAGAGTCTCATAATGGCCTTTCTTTAGTGTGTTTTACGGTTTTTTTTTTTGATAATATTATAGAACAAACATTTCCGTAGACAACGGTATATCTTTTATACTGATAAACATATATTTGGTAGGGGAAAATTACCATAAGCTGGCAAACACGGGCGGCAAGTGGAGTTTGTTGGTCCTCCAGCTCGCTCCGACGGGCGGCATTTGGCTTGAAGAGGGCGGCATTTGGCTTGAAGACGCTAGGTCGTGACGTCAGTGCAAGACACCTATTAGTATGTAGTATTAGGTACCTTATACCTAATTAATATAAGGTATAGGTATTATTATAAGGTAGGTATCATATTTTGTTATCCTTATTGCTTTCTTGCTACCCAATCATAGGGCTTCATTATCATTTTTGTTATTCCTATTAGTTGTCTCTCCACCAATCACAACCCTTACCTCCATCAGTAGTGAAGTATTAGGCAGCCTACAGCGTGTGTCCTGCGAGTGATACCCGGCGTACCTCTGTGCCCAGGTTCTATTCTTCTTAACTCTAATCTCTTTGCCAACTCCAACCTCCTTTACCCATTTTTGACGTCGCCCTAATCACGCCACGGTGTCTCACCAACAAACATCTCACGATGCACCCAAGAATGGATATATCAGCATCAGTGTTGTTTGAGGTCGTGAGTGCCGTGGGGGGCCACCCCTGGGAGGACCTGGGCCTCGTGGTGGCGGGCCTGGCAGCGCTGGGCCTGTGGCTCAGACCCCCGGCCCTTCAGGAAACAAAGCGTGTGGAGCAGATGAAGGAGGAGGAGGAAGTACTGAATGAGAAGGAGGAGGAAGTAATGGAGAAGGTGGAGGCGCTGGAGGAAATGAAGGAGGAGCAGGAGACTGTGGAGACTGAGAAGGTTCCGGTGTGCGTTGAGGAGGAGGAGGAAGTACTGGATGAGAAGGAGGAGGAAGTAGTGGAGAAGGCGGCGGCGCTGGAGGAAATGAAGGAGGAGCAGGAGACTGTGGAGACTGAGAAGGTTCCGGTGTGCTTTGAGGAGGAGGAGGAAATACTGGATGAGAAAGAGCAGGAAGTAATGGAGAAGGCGGAGGCGCTGGAGGAAATGAAGGAGAAGCAGGAGTCTGTGGAGACTGAGAAGGTTCCGGTGTGCGTTGAGGAGGAGGAGGAGACAGAGAAGGCTGCGGAGGTGCAGGTTGCGGTGTGCCTTGAGGAAGAGCAGGAGAAGCAAGAGGAGGAGAAGAGGAAAAGGGAGGAGAAAGGGAGGAGAAGAGGAGCAGCGGCCAGATAGCAAGCGGCGAGAAGTCAACGCCAGCGTGCTAAGGAATCTGCCGGCCGCCAATGCCCCGAGTACACCTCGACCAAGGTGTTCGGTTAGGCTGCCCCGACCCCTGGGGCGCGCCGGGTGTCCTCAGTGAGGACTGACGGTGCTAGGAAGGAACGGGCGCACGCGCGTGCGTGTTCCTCCCAGTCGCCAATGCCGTCAAGAGACGGAAATGTTCACGAGAACATTAAGGCCGCTCAGATCGTGAGTCAAGCCCCAGACACGACCGTACCCGCCGGGAGGGACGCGAGGAGTGCCCCTGCGCGGGAGGGTGACGGCCCGTTGCAGCAGGGTGACTCAGTGTTCAGCCTGAGGTGTGAACACTGCCTCCTGCTGTTTGACTGTACAGAATGCAGCAAGACGACGAGTCTTGCTGAGCTTCGGCGGCAGTATCGCGTGTTTGAACGGCAGCACCGCGAACGTATGGAAGCCCGGCGGGTCAGGGTTATCCAACTCAACGATGAGTTGGACGCCGACTAGCGGCAGAAGATGCGCAATAAATATAGAGCGAAGCCCACTGCCGAGGGTGAGCAAGTGCCCGACACTGCCCGGGCCCGGAAGTTGCGCTTTAACGTGGCCGACGTGCCCCAGCCCGTCAAGGAGCGCGAGTTGCGCTACGAGGACTATTCCCACAACCGCGAGGGCCTCCTGCTGCAGTGGGGCAACCGTCTGCACGCCCTGAGTAACGATAGGGAGGCGTGGCGGCAAGAACTGGACGCCATGGTGGCCAGGCGGGGCTGTGCACCAGAGTGAGGCCACACGCCCCACACACTTCCAACACTTTCAACACTATCCACACTATCTTCAATCACTATCGGCCGCTGATATGTTTGCCCGGTCTTCGTAACACGCGACGTCATATTATCAAGTGCCGTGATCTTTACATTGCCATCATCTCAACTGTCTGAGTCAACTATTTCTTTTGATTCCTATATTATACCAATATTATACCAATATTATACCAATATTATACCAATGTGTACACGTGCTGACAGGGGCGACATTTGGTGCGTTCTTCTTTGAAATTTTCATATGATGCAAATTCATAAATTCAGCATCCAGCAAACGAGGCCCTTGTTTAGCATTGCTGAAGCGAATACAACTGAATATGAAAAATACAACAGGAAAGTATAATCAGCAAACACGTACACATAAAGTGCAATGATTCCCACTGCTAACTGAGGCAGTGGGGGTTAGTGTTGTCACTTCCAGTAATTATGAAAAAAAAACCAAGATAGCTACTTGAAAATCCCCCTAGACAGAGTCAAAAAATCATATATGAAAATACATAAAATGAACAGTATAAGCTTTTAACATATATTATTATATAGTGCCGTACTAAATACCATCAAATACACACACACACACACACACACACACACACACACACACACACACACACACACACACACACACACACACACACACACACACACACACACACACACACACACACACACACCTAAGAGAAACTTGACAAAAAACTAAATACACAAAATCACTGACTAAAAGCGGCGTCACACTAGCACTTTTCCGTCTATTTTTTCCAGCAACTTTCCAAAAACTAACAATTTTTTTACTGCAAGCCGTCACACACACAATCGTTTGCCTGCACTACCAGTCAGCTGTTCCTGCGACTGTAAATAAACATGGCTCCGACGCCAGGGCAGGCTAGAGTACCTTGGGCAGGCTATCGCTGGTATACACTTAATTTTGTGTATTATCAATCGTAGACGCGCCAAACAAGTTAAAATACATACACATATATATATAAAAACAGTAATAGATGAGCGGGCATCAGCCCGCCGCTGAAACCGAGTCATGCGAGTCATGCGAGAGACTGTTGCCTGTTTTATAAAACTGGCTTTTAAATGTATCTACATGTGCAATAGTCACTTGAATATTTTTCATACTTTCAAATGTATTGAATTATATTTTGCAAAAAAAGCCTGATTTATATCGAATATCTTTAAAGTAATCCCTATGGATTTTGATTTGACTATGAAAGTTGTCTTCAATTTTCCATATGAAGACGATCACGATCGTCTGACTCAGGGCCAGTTGCAAGAAGGTCTCGTCGTGTGCCCTATAGGGTCCCGGCGTGGAAATGCCCGACTGCACAGGTTCAAGAACAGCGTCATTTCACCCCCATCGTGTGCCCCATCGGGAAAAAATCGTCGGGCGGTAACCCCCTACCGATGAGATGATCGATGAGCACCATATATAATCAAATACTTCCATTGAACATCAATACTCAACATATTCAATATGTGACACATTTCTGAGGAAGAATCAACGCGGTTACTAAGCCGAAAAGGCAGCTGATTCATCATTTTCAGTTGCCGGGCACCCAAGATAAGCGGTGGATGTCCGCGCCACCTATTGACAGCGGCTGGTGATATGGGGTGGGTGGGCGGGCGGGCGGAGTACATCCACACCTCATAACAATACGTTGTCATCCACCTTACCTGTGTCTAACTGAAGAAGACTGATCAACTACCACGCCTGTGAACGCATCATAGGACATCACCGATTCACCAGGCTCATATGGTTCCTCAACGGATCATTGCAGCCCTAACCAACGCCTATACCCGCTCGGTATTCCCGCTGGGATATTAGTGAACAGACTTTAACTATGATTGAATGTATGTGTTACTTTTATGCAGTTACCATTTCGAAATGATAATAAGTAATATGGCTAAATATTACTGACTAGAATCATCTACAAACGCAAATATATTGTAATCATGAGAGAGAGAGAGAAGAGAGAGAGAGAGAGAGAGGAGAGAGAGAGAGAGAGAGAGAGAGAGAGAGCAGAGAGAAGAGAGAGAGAGAGAGAAGAGAGAGAGAGAGAGAGAGAGGAGGAGGAGGTGAACACCAGCGTGGCGTTGTCATGGTAACTCAAATGACCAACCTCAGAACTTGTGAAATCTTTTCGTACCGCCTCTTTCTATTGAAAACAGCATTGCTAATACAAGTATTAGTATATTTTAATGTTATAGAAAACAATAATTCATGATAGAAATGACTGGAATGAATTTCTTTATAGTATAAATATTATCATTCTATTTACGCACGGGTGGGACACCTCGCTCCCGACCGGGCTCCCCGGNTCAATGTATTGAATTATTTTGCAAAAAAAGCCTGATTTATATCGAATATCTTTAAAGTATCCCTATGGATTTGATTGTCTATGAAAGTTGTCTTCAATTTTCCATATGAAGACGATCACGATCGTCTGACTCAGACTGACTGATTCAGACGGACTAACTAGTCAGAGCGAGAAAAAACCAACGGAGATCGTCTAACAACTAGACGGAAAAAGTGCTAGTGTGACGCCGCCTTAACTGACTAACTGGCTGGCTGCCTGGCTGGTTGGCTAACTGACTGACTGACTGGCTGACTGAAACACATACCACCCCTTATCTCTCCTTCCTCTACCTAACACTGTCCTACTTATCTACCTACCTGCACACACACACACCACACACACACCGGCTCTATTAACACAAATGGCTGCTAATGGCACAACCTCCATCAAGTTTTGTTTCAAGTTTATTGAGAGAAAAGGTGGGGGAAGTTACAAAGATGGGGGGGGGGGGACAAGAATACCAAGTACAGAAATACAGAAATACAGAAATAGAATAAAGTGGCCGGGCGGTCCGGCTTGCTGATTTTAGTTAAAACGTTCACAAAACATTCACACACACAAAAAAAGAAAAAAAAAATTCAATCTAAATATTTTTTAAGTAACATAAAAACAAAGGATATAAACACATAATAATTATAGGATGAAGTGAACAGGTAAGCTAAAAGACATGAGTATATACATATAAAAATTTGAAATAAGACAAGACACAGAGAAGAAAAACAAATATGCGTTAAAACAAAACAAAAAACTGAGTAAACAATAGATAATGAATAAGTGATACATAATGTGATATAATATATATAATATATAATATATAATAGTGATATGAATAATGGGATACATAATTAACTCAAAGTTAACAGATTAATGTTTTTTTTTTTTTTTTTTTGACGAGAAAAAGAAAAACGAAAAACGTGAGGACATAAAGCAGAGCTAAGAGTAACGTGGGGCGGGTTCGGGGTCATCACGCAAGGCCCTCAGGCTCCTGGGGAACCACCCGTGGGAACGATCCGGGGCCGTGTCGCTGAGTTCCTGCAGGACCAGAAACTGCTCCCAGTCTTCCTCCTGCATCCGGAGCCACACTTGTGAGGCCATGTGATGCAGGCGGACATTGATGGCTGGGAGGTCGACGGACTCGTGTAGCGACTCCATTGTCACGAAGTCGTCCCACCTGTGGTTCACCACGAACCTGAGAGCAGCGTTCTGCACCCGTTGCAGCTTACTGATTGCTGTCCTGCTCAGGGCGTGCAGCGGTATCGGGGGGTAGGTGAGGACAGGGAGGACCAGCGCCTTGACGAGGTGGAGCTTCAGCCCTGCGTCGAGGTCCCGGAACCGGTAGAGGGTGAACAGGGCGGACTTTGCGCGCCGTACTCGTGACGTCACGTGCGACACGTACCCTCGCGATGATACTTGCAGGCCGAGGACGGTGCCGCTGGCCTGGAAGTCCACCACTCTACCGTCCACCATTAGCGGTGGGGGGTTCTGGGTCGCCATCGGGATGACGCTGAACTTGGCGAGGTTGGTCTTGATCCTCCACTCCTCCTCGAAGGCGCTGATCCTGGCTACCTCTCTCTCAGTGCGGGCGTTGAGCATGGCGCTGGATCGTCCCGGATGGAAAACGACCTGGGACACATCATCGGCGTACAGGACATTCATGCCCGCCACCGACGACGGGCAGTCACTGGTGTACAGGACATACAGGGTTGGGGAGAGAACACTACCCTGCGGTACTCCTGTCTCCAGTGGGAAGGTGGGGCCAACCTGGGTGCCGACCTTGATTCTGGCCGTCCGATCCTCCAGAAAGTCGCAGAGTAAACGCTCGACCGGGCCCGGGAGCCCAAGGTGAAGCAGCTTGTACTTGAGTCCATGGTGCCACACCTTGTCGAACGCCTTGCTGACATCCCGGAGGACCAGATTGCACCTGTAGCCGGAGGCGTGGTGGATGGCGAGGGCCTCCGTGGCCACCGCGATGGCGTGAGTGGTGCCCCTTCCACGGCGAAACCCGTACTGTGCGTCGTTGTACAGGCCGTTTTCCTCCAGGTAGTTGCGGAGCCTCCCAGCGATGACTCTCTCAAACAGCTTTCCCGGAACCTCCAGGAGGGAGATGGGGCGATAGCTGTCTGGGCGGGTAGGTGCCTTCCCAGACTTGATCAACATCCTCATCTCCGCTTCCTTGAAGCGTTCCGGGAAGTAACCCGCCGAGAGAGCCGCGTTCAGGATGTCCCGCAACCGATCCATCGCCCGCTCTGGGATGTGAGAGAGAATAACTTTGTTAATACCGCTGACTCCCGGGCAGGTACTCCTGCTGTGCCTCAGGACCCCCCGAAGCTCCCCTGAGGAGATCAGGGAGTCGAGCTCCGAGGTGCCCCTTATCCTCGTCGTGTCCGCCGACTCATAAGGAGTCGACCTACGTAGATTTTCAGTCATATAATCCAGCACAGTGTCATTGTCGTCGTCGTCAAAGTCATCCCGGTACACAGTCTCCCAAACAGAGGTGTGCAGCCGGGCTTTGTCAACGTCGGAGTGGTGTTTTAGTCCGTTGGTGTCTACTAAATATGTGTCTTTGTTAGTCGCGCGTCCAGAAAGTCTCTTTACTGCTCGCCAAAAAACTTTTGGGTCCCTGTGTGAAGCCGACAGTCTGGCTAGAGCACTACCCCAGGACTGCCGGGATTCAACACGTCTGGCGTCCTGTAGTGTTAAGCGTAAATGAATGTAACGTCTGTAATTGTCATAAGTCCAACCTGCTCTTCTGGCCTGGGCCCGAAGAGCCTGGAACTGTATACGTGTCATCTGTGTCAGTCTGGAGGGTGTACAGTATGCTGGCGTCTTGTGAGCAGTCTTGGGTATGTGTCTGTCAGCAGCAAGTTTGACTGTGGACATCCACGAGTCAAGTGCCGCGTCAATATCGTCCAAGGTCGCCCGGGATACGTCAGGTAGGTCGGCCATTTGTAGTGACTCGTCCCCGTCAAAAGCGTCCCAGTCAGTTCTGTTGAAGGCGAAGGATTTAGGAACAGGTATGGGAATGGGGGAAGTGGATATGTCGAGTATAATGGGAATATGATCGCTGGTGGTTAAGGGGCCTGGCGTGATAGAATGATATAAGAAATTAGCGGCATTAGAAAGAACAATGTCAGGAGAAGTAGCAGAAAGAGGGCCGTAGTAAGTGGGAAAGTGTGGACCAAGGTGATTGGCTGTCTGACGTCTGAGGTAGGCCATGAGCTCACGACCGTTTTGATTGGTCGATCTGTAGCCTAGAGTCGGGTGTCTGGCGTTCAGATCCCCAGCAATGAAAACTGGGGATCGTCGTCTTAACAGTCGCAAGAAGTCAGGGTGAGGAAGGAAGGGACGTCTGGGGGGAAGGTATGAGGTGGCGATGAAGACAGGTCCGTCAGATGTGTCTATCTCAATTGCGAGGGTCTCGGACAAAAAATCATCCTCGATCCTGCACTGTAGCGAGCCCCTGACTGCTATGGCGACCCCATCCATGGGCTCGCCGCTGAGATTTTGTTGATAAGTCCTGTACCCTGGAATTTTCAGTCTAGTCTCGTCATTCAGTCCGTGTCCGTTGATCAGGATGATGTCTGGGTCGTATTGTCGGTAGCAGTTACTCAGGTCAAAGCGTCGTGTGGTCCAGTGAAGTACATTGTGCTGGATTACTCGTAGACGAGTCACTTCCTGTTTCTATTTCTTCCACCTCTCCGGTAACCTCTAGCAGCGACCTGCCTCACAGCGGCGGGGGGGGGTGTCCCCACGCGTATGAGTGTTGGCTGCGTCACTAACCGACCCACCCTTGTTGATTTCATGTGGGGCTTCCTCCTCGGAGCCCGCCGGAGCGAGCTCAGCTGGCGACGCTGCTCGGCTTAGGGTCCCTTCCATGGAGCCAGCCGGGGCGAGCTCCGCGGGCGACGCTGCTCGGCTTAGGGTCCCTTCCGCGGAGCCAGCCGGAGCAAGCTCCACGGCCGGCGCTGATTGGCTGGCGTCCCCCTCGTGACTGACAGAAAGCACATCAACGTTCGAGGTAGTGGTGGTGGCCGCGGCCTGTGATGTATTTGAGGCCTCGTCATTAGCTTCCTCCCCAGGGGCGGGATCAACGGGGTCGACCTGTGTCGGGGCGGTGTCCACTGAGATGCGTGGGGTGGAGGGTGCGGGTGAGGCCACGTGTTCCACGGGAACAGGTACCTGGCGCGTTGGTGAGGACATGGCGACAGGGGTCAAACCACGTCCACCAGTAATTTTTTGAATTATTCGCTCCGAAGGGGGGTTGGGAGGCAGTTTAACATTATGGAGACCATTCAGGGCGAGGCACTCCGCTAATGTCTCCTGGAATGTGCCGGGGTTCACGCTGTTCATGAAGTGGGCCTGCATCAAGCAGATTAGACCCGTCGTGTTGAAGTCTGGTGTTGGTAGTGTAGGTTGAGCGTTGGTGGGTGGGGTTGCTGCCTGCGCGTACTTAGGGGCGGCCCCACGGCCTCCCTCTTGTCGCAGCCGTGCCTCCTTAGCCCTGAGAGCTCGTTTCCGGACCTCGCAACGCATGGCCCTGCAGCTGTGGTCCTTCCCGCAGTTAATGCATAGTTTCTCTGTGGCTTCGCACCTATTGAATCTGTGATCCCGGCTAGCACACTCTGAGCAGGCGAGGTAGTCTTGAGGCTTGTCACACAGGCTGGTGATGTGCGTTTCGATGGCGTGGCATCTGTCACAAGCAATGAGGGGTGTGTATGTCTCCACACGTATCTGGCCAGGCGGGATTGACATACTGAACAGCCGAATCCCAGACTCGGCTGCTTTACTCGCCATGCTACTGGTTTCAAATGTTATTTTCAGGGTGTTGGACCTCGGGAACTTGTACACTTCCTGGATCTTAGCCCAGACGTGAACCCGTTCCACCTCGGCCTTGACGGCCTCCGGCTGCTTTGAGCAGATGAGGTCGTCCAGCCGGAAGCAAATGACCGTCCGTTTTGACCGCAGCTCTGGGGGCATGATGGGCATGAAGCCCGCATCCTGAAGGAGCTGAAGTTTCTCCGGTTGGAAGATTGCGTCCGCATCCTGGTCCGTTTGGGTGAGGACGATGACCTTGTCCTTTGCCGGGATCAGGTTGGTAACAGCCAGGCCGTTGGTGGCCAGAATCTCCATTAAGTTGCGCCGGACCTCGAGCGCGTCCGCACGCGGGTGCTTAATCCGCACCCGCCCCATTGTAGGACCTCACCACAGGCTGACAGGCATGATGCCCTGCCACCCAGGTCAGCCTACTCACCCCACACTTCACTCCCACTCGCGTTCCCCAGCACCGCACAGGGCAAAAACACGCATACACTACGGCTGGGTGCCACCAGCCGCGCACCATTCACCAGTGAAAAACACCACCGGTCACACAGATACGCCGGGACCTGAAGGGACGCTTAATGAATGGGGTTGGATGGGGGACACACCCAGGGCACTGGGCACAACAACAGGGCCCACAGTCACGACACAGGGAAGGGGTAACACACTGGACAAAAAGAAAAAAAAAAAGGTGGGTGGGAGAGTTATCACTGGAAGTGGGGATACCCGGACGCGGGCGTGGGGACACAAGACTATCCACGGGGCAGGTAGGTCACGACACGGCAAGAGTACAATCCACGAGGCAGGTCACGTCCCAGCAGGAGGATTATCCACGGGCGGAGGAATGGGGCTGAAGGGAATCCGGCCCCTGATGTGTGACAGTCTTGCGCTTAGCGGCGGCCGCGAGACCAGGCTCGCGTCCCTATGACACCCTGCCACCCAGGTCAGCCGTACTCACACCGCACTTCACTCCCACTCGCGTTCCCCAGCACCGCACAGGGCAAAAACACACAGACACTCCAGCTGGGTGCCACCAGCCACGCACCACTCACCGGTGAAAAACACCACCGGCCACACAGACACGCCGGGACCTGAAGGGACACTTGATGAATGGGGTTGGATGGGGGACACACACAGGGCACTGGGCACAACAACAGGGCCCACAGTCACGACACAGGGAAGGGGTAACACACTGGACAAAAAGAAAAAAAAAAAGGTGGGTGGGAGAGTTATCACTGGAAGTGGGGATACCCGGACGCGGGCGTGGGGACACAAGACTATCCACGGGGCAGGTAGGTCACGACACGGCAAGAGTTCAATCCACGAGGCAGGTCACGTCCCAGCAGGAGGATTATCCACGGGCGGAGGAATGGGGCTGAAGGGAATCCGGCCCCTGATGTGTGACAGTCTTGCGCTTAGCGGCGGCCGCGAGACCAGGCTCGCGTCCCTATGACACCCTGCCACCCAGGTCAGCCGTACTCACACCGCACTTCACTCCCACTCGCGTTCCCCAGCACCGCACAGGGCAAAAACACACAGACACTCCAGCTGGGTGCCACCAGCCACGCACCACTCACCGGTGAAAAACACCACCGGCCACACAGACACGCCGGGACCTGAAGGGACACTTGATGAATGGGGTTGGATGGGGGACACACACAGGGCACTGGGCACAACAACAGGGCCCACAGTCACTACACAGGGAAGAGGTAACACACTGGACAAAACGAGAAAAAGGGTGGTTGGGCGAGGTATCGCTGGGGATACTCAGACGCGGGCGTGGGGACACTCGCAAGAGCACTGGGCGACGGTGACGAGCACTAGACAAACCTGGGCGGGCAAATTGAAGTCCTCGGGTAATTCACGAGCAGGAGTCGGTCTGAGTTTTCGAAGAGGGTGATCCAGATGTGGATTCTTTACTTCCGCTGCTCCACCAAGTGGAGGAGCAGAGGCGAACACGGCCTGAAGACAATCCACGGGGCAGGTCACGGCACGGCAAGAGTACAATCCACGGGGCAGGTATGAGAGGCCACGAGACAAGGCTCGCGTCCCTATGACTCGGGGCAGGTGGTCCGCAGAAATTAAAGTTCAAGGTCCCAACCTCCATCGCCAGCGGTTGGTGGAACTAGAAAACGGACACCGCTACGGGGCCTGGGCCCACCACCCACCAGTGACCAGTTCAACACACGCGTGTTGTACAGGAATCGTTTCCTGTCAGAAACACCGCTAGGTAGGGCCCAGGGAGAGGGAGGATGTAGAGGATGAACGAGCATTAGGTACATAAGTAATTTCTGACTGGAATGCCAAGTAATGAACAGCAATAAAAAGGAAAATATTGTAATATATGTTATAACATTGGAGCAGAAAAAACCACATAAGTTAATAGTTGTTTGTTGAAAAAAAAAAACCGAGCAGTAGACACCTAAGCCGAGGCAGAAAAACACAGATCTATGTGGAAAAACATAGGAGTGGCATCACTGGCGAGGGTGTGAATTAGGCGCCTGGCGATGTAAAAAGGATATTTTCAATTTCAATTAAATAGATAAAATACATTGAAAACATTAGCCATTTTTCTATGTGCCTGCGACCCATTAAAATTTATCTCTCGACACAACTTTGGGTCGCGTCCCATACTTTGAGAACCACTGCAGACTAGTGGCATGGTAAAGGGAGGGTAATAAAGGGCGCCCTTGAGTTTATCTGAGAACAAAGGGCAGATAAGGGAGGAGGAGGAGGAGGAGAGATAATAGAGAAGAAGAAGAGGGCAGGAATATGGAAGGAAGGAAAATATTGGAGGAGGAGGAGTGATACATAGGAAGAACAGATACCAGGAGACTCCCCGGTGTATAACGAGGGTATCTGCTCTCTCTCTCTCTCTCTCTCTCTCTCTCTCTCTCTCTCTCTCTCTCTCTCTCTCTCTCTCAAACTGATACTTTTGCTATTTTCAATATCTCTCATTATAGGATATATATATATATATGAACGCCGTACAGGTGTCTTGCACGTGACGTCACAGCCCTTGTTGTGGGTGCGACAGGCGCGGGAAATGCGAGCTGGCGTACCAACAAACTCCACTTGCCGCCCGTGTTTGCCAGCTTATGGTAATTTTCCCCTACCAAATATATGTTTATCAGTATAAAAGATATACTGTTATCTTCGGAAATGTTTGTTCTTAAATATTATCAAATAAAAAACCGTAAAACACAATAAAAAAAGGGCATTATGAGACTCAAGAAATATGCATGAACGTAATATTTACCAACTCCAGCTCCCATTTAATATTTTGCACGAAAACTTTTTACATGGACAATATCAATAGAAGCGGAATTTTATTAGCTTTCCATTGATATATTTCGCTATCTGATAAATGAATTTGAAGCATGCATAAATTAGCGTTAACTAAATAAATAACATCATGAAATCGGGTAATATTTTTTCCCGATAGATGAGGTTATTTATTTAGTTAACGCTAATTTATACATGGTTCTAATTCATTTATCAGAAAACGAAATGTATCAATGGAAAGCTAATAAAATTCCGCTTCTATTGATATTGTCCATGTAAAAAGTTTTCGAGCAAAATATTAAATGGGAGCTGGAGTTGGTGAATGTTTCACAATGAGATTGTGAATGAATGGAGTTGGATGCATATTTCTTGAGAGTCTCATAATGGCCTTTCTTTAGTGTGTTTTACGGGTTTTTTTTTGATAATATTATAGAACAAACATTTCCGTAGACAACGGTATATCTTTTATACTGATAAACATATATTTGGTAGGGGAAAATTACCATAAGCTGGCAAACACGGGCGGCAAGTGTAGTTTGTTGGTCCTCCAGCTCGCTCCGACGGGCGGCATTTGGCTTGAAGAGGGCGGCATTTGGCTTGAAGACGCTAGGTCGTGACGTCAGTGCAAGACACCTATTAGTATGTAGTATTAGGTACCTTATACCTAATTAATATAAGGTATAGGTATTATTATAAGGTAGGTATCATATTTTGTTATCCTTATTGCTTTCTTGCTACCCAATCATAGGGCTTCATTATCATTTTTGTTATTCCTATTGGTTGTCTCTCCACCAATCACAACCCTCACCTCCATCAGTAGTGAAGTATTAGGCAGCCTACAGCGTGTGTCCTGCGAGTGATACCCGGCGTACCTCTGTGCCCAGGTTCTATTCTTCTTAACTCTAATCTCTTTGCCAACTCCAACCTCCTTTACCCATTTTTGACGTCGCCCTAATCACGCCACGGTGTCTCACCAACAAACATCTCACGATGCACCCAAGAATGGATCTATCAGCATCAGTGTTGTTTGAGGTCGTGAGTGCCGTGGGGGGCCACCCCTGGGAGGACCTGGGCCTCGTGGTGGCGGGCCTGGCAGCGCTGGGCCTGTGGCTCAGACCC
This sequence comes from Chionoecetes opilio, assembly GCA_016584305.1. NCBI lineage: Eukaryota > Metazoa > Arthropoda > Malacostraca > Decapoda > Majidae > Chionoecetes > Chionoecetes opilio. Next base: position 20,427 of record JACEEZ010013207.1, read on the forward strand.
CCGGCCCTTCAGGAACCAGAGCGTGTGGAGCAGATGAAGGAGGAGGAGGAAGTACTGAATGAGAAGGAGGAGGAAGTAATGGAGAAGGTGGAGGCGCTGGAGGAAATGAAAGAGGAGCAGGAGACTGTGAAGACTGAGAAGGTTCCGGTGTGCGTTGAGGAGGAGGAGGAAGTACTGGATGAGAAGGAGGAGGAAGTAGTGGAGAAGGCGGAGGCGCTGGAGGAAATGAAGGAGGAGCAGGAGACTGTGGAGACTGAGAAGGTTCCGGTGTGCGTTGAGGAGGAGGAGGAAATACTGGATGAGAAAGAGCAGGAAGTAATGGAGAAGGCGGAGGCGCTGGAGGAAATGAAGGAGGAGCAGGAGTCTGTGGAGACTGAGAAGGTTCCGGTGTGCGTTGAGGAGGAGGAGGAGACAGAGAAGGCTGCGGAGGTGCAGGTTGCGGTGTGCCTTGAGGAAGAGCAGGAGAAGCAAGAGGAGGAGAAGAGGAAAAGGGAGGAGAAAGGGAGGAGAAGAGGAGGAGAAGCAGCGGCCAGATAGCAAGCGGCGAGAAGTCAACGCCAGCGTGCTAAGGAATCTGCCGGCCGCCAATGCCCCGAGTACACCTCGACCAAGGTGTTCGGTTAGGCTGCCCCGACCCCTGGGGCGCGCCGGGTGTCCTCAGTGAGGACTGACGGTGCTAGGAAGGAACGGGCGCACGCGCGTGCGTGTTCCTCCCAGTCGCCAATGCCGTCAAGAGACGGAAATGTTCACGAGAACATTAAGGCCGCTCAGATCGTGAGTCAAGCCCCAGACACGACCGTACCCGCCGGGAGGGACGCGAGGAGTGCCCCTGCGCGGGAGGGTGACGGCCCGTTGCAGCAGGGTGACTCAGTGTTCAGCCTGAGGTGTGAACACTGCCTCCTGCTGTTTGACTGTACAGAATGCAGCAAGACGACGAGTCTTGCTGAGCTTCGGCGGCAGTATCGCGTGTTTGAACGGCAGCACCGCGAACGTATGGAAGCCCGGCGGGTCAGGGTTATCCAACTCAACGATGAGTTGGACGCCGACTAGCGGCAGAAGATGCGCAATAAATATAGAGCGAAGCCCACTGCCGAGGGTGAGCAAGTGCCCGACACTGCCCGGGCCCGGAAGTTGCGCTTTAACGTGGCCGACGTGCCCCAGCCCGTCAAGGAGCGCGAGTTGCGCTACGAGGACTATTCCCACAACCGCGAGGGCCTCCTGCTGCAGTGGGGCAACCGTCTGTACGCCCTGGGTAACGATAGGGAGGCGTGGCGGCAAGAACTGGACGCCATGGTGGCCAGGCGGGGCTGTGCACCAGAGTGAGGCCACACGCCCCACACACTTCCAACACCTTCAACACTGTCCACACTATCTTCAATCACTATCGGCCGCTGATATGTTTGCCCGGTCTTCGTAACACGCGACGTCATATTATCAAGTGCCGTGATCTTTACATTGCCATCATCTCAACTGTCTGAGTCAACTATTTCTTTTGATTCCTATATTATACCAATATTATACCAATATTATACCAATATTATACCAATATTATACCAATGTGTACACGTGCTGACAGGGGCGACATTTGGTGCGTTCTTCTTTGAAATTTTCCATGAAACCGTGTATGATGCAAATTCATAAATTCAGCATCCAGCAAACGAGGCCCTTGTTTAGCATTGCTGAAGCGAATACAACTGAATATGAAAAATACAACAGGAATGTATAATCAGCAAACACGTACACATAAAGTGCAATGATTCCCACTGCTAACTGAGGCAGTGGGGGTTAGTGTTGTCACTTCCAGTAATTATGAAAAAAAACCAAGATAGCTACTTGAAAATCCCCCTAGACAGAGTCAAAAAATCATATATGAAAATACATAAAATGAACAGTATAAGCTTTTAACATATATTATTATATAGTGCCGTACTAAATACCATCAAATACACACACACACACACACACAACACCACACACACACACACACACACACACATACACACACACACACACACACACACACACACACACACACACACACAACACACACACACACACACACACACCACACACACACACACACACACACACACACACACACACACACCACACACACAACACACAAACACACAAACTCTAAATACACAAAATCACTGACTAAAAGCGGCGTCACACTAGCACTTTTCCGTCTATTTTTTCCAGCAACTTTCCAAAAACTAACAATTTTTTTACTGCAAGCCGTCACACACACAATCGTTTGCCTGCACTACCAGTCAGCTGTTCCTGCGACTGTAAATAAACATGGCTCCGACGCCAGGGCAGGCTAGAGTACCTTGGGCAGGCTATCGCTGGTATACACTTAATTTTGTGTATTATCAATCGTAGACGCGCCAAACAAGTTAAAATACATACACATATATATATAAAAACAGTAATAGATGAGCGGGCATCAGCCCGCCGCTGAAACCGAGTCATGCGAGTCATGCGAGAGACTGTTGCCTGTTTTATAAAACTGGCTTTTAAATGTATCTACATGTGCAATAGTCACTTGAAATATTTTCTATACTTTCAAATGTATTGAATTATATTTTGCAAAAAAAGCCTGATTTATATCGAATATCTTTAAAGTAATCCCTATGGATTTTGATTTGACTATGAAAGTTGTCTTCAATTTTCCATATGAAGACGATCACGATCGTCTGACTCAGACTGACTGATTCAGACGGACTAACTAGTCAGAGCGAGAAAAAACCAACGGAGATCGTCTAACAACTAGACGGAAAAAGTGCTAGTGTGACGCCGCCTTAACTGACTAACTGGCTGGCTGCCTGGCTGGTTGGCTAACTGACTGACTGACTGGCTGACTGAAACACATACCACCCCTTATCTCTCCTTCCTCTACCTAACACTGTCCTACTTATCTACCTACCTGCACACACACACACCACACACACACCGGCTCTATTCACACAAATGGCTGCTAATGGCACAACCTCCCTCGCCAGCGGTTGGTGGAACTAGAAAACGGACACCGCTACGGGGCCTGGGCCCACCACCCACCAGTGACCAGTTCAACATACGCGTGTTGTACAGGAATCGTTTCCTGTCAGAAACACCGCTAGGTAGGGCCCAGGGAGAGGGAGGATGTAGAGGATGAACGAGCATTAGGTACATAAGTAATTTCTGACTGGAATGCCAAGAAGTGAACAGCAATAAAAAGGAAAATATTGTAATATATGTTATAACATTTGAGCAGAAAAAAACACATAAGTTAATAGTTGTTTGTTGAAAAAAACCGAGCAGTAGACACCTAAGCCGAGGCAGAAAAACACAGATCTATGTGGAAAAACATAGGAGTGGCATCACTGGCGAGGGTGTGAAACAGGCGCCTGGCGGTGTAAAAAGGATATTTTCAATTTCAATTAAATAGATAAAATACATTGAAAACATTAGCCATTTTTCTATGTGCCTGCGACCCATTAAAATTTATCTCTCGACACAACTTTGGGTCGCGTCCCATAGTTTGAGAACCACTGCAGACTAATGGCATGGTAAAGGGAGGGTAATAAAGGGCGCCCTTGAGTTTATCTGAGAACAAAGGGCAGATAAGGGAGGAGGAGGAGGAGGAGAGATAATAGGGAAGAAGAAGAGGGCAGGAATATGGAAGGAAGGAAAATATTGGAGGAGGAGGAGTGATACATAGGAAGAACAGATACCAGGAGACTCCCCGGTGTATAACGAGGGTATCTGCTCTCTCTCTCTCTCTCTCTCCTCTCTCCTCTCTCCTCTTCTCTCTCTCTCTCTCTCTCTCTCTCTCTCTCTCTCTCTCTCTCTCTCTCTCTCTCTCTCAAACTGATACTTTTGCTATTTTCAATATCTCTCATTATAGGATATATATATATATGAACGCCGTACAGGTGTCTTGCACGTGACGTCACAGCCCTTGTTGTGGGTGCGACAGGCGCGGGAAATGCGAGCTGGCGTACCAACAAACTCCACTTGCCGCCCGTGTTTGCCAGCTTATGGTAATTTTCCCCTACCAAATATATGTTTATCAGTATAAAAGATATACTGTTATCTTCGGAAATGTTTGTTCTTAAATATTATCAAATAAAAAACCGTAAAACACAATAAAGAAAGGGCATTATGAGACTCTCAAGAAATATGCATGAACGTAATATTTACCAACTCCAGCTCCCATTTAATATTTTGCACGAAAACTTTTTACATGGACAATATCAATAGAAGCGGAATTTTATTAGCTTTCCATTGATATATTTCGTTATCTGATAAATGAATTTGAAGCATGCATAAATTAGCGTTAACTAAATAAATAACATCATGAAATCGGGTAATATTTTTCCCGATAGATGAGGTTATTTATTTAGTTAACGCTAATTTATACATGGTTCTAATTCATTTATCAGAAAACGAAATGTATCAATGGAAAGCTAATAAAATTCCGCTTCTATTAGATATTGTCCATGTAAAAAGTTTCGAGCAAAATATTAAATGGGAGCTGGAGTTGGTGAATATTACGTTCATGCATATTTCTTGAGTCTCATAATGGCCTTTCTTTAGTGTGTTTTACGGGTTTTTTATTTGATAATATTATAGAACAAACATTTCCGAAGACAACGGTATATCTTTTATACTGATAAACATATATTTGGTAGGGGAAATTACCATAAGCTGGCAAACACGGGCGGCAAGTGGAGTTTGTTGGTCCTCCAGCTCGCTCCGACGGGCGGCATTTGGCTTGAAGACGCTAGGTCGTGACGTCAGTGCAAGACACCTATTAGTATGTAGTATTAGGTACCTTATACCTAACTAATATAAGGTATAGGTATTATTATAAGGTAGGTATCATATTTTGTTATCCTTATTGCTTTCTTGCTACCCAATCATAGGGCTTCATTATCATTTTTGTTATTCCTATTGGTTGTCTCTCCACCAATCACAACCCTCACCTCCATCAGTAGTGAAGTATTAGGCAGCCTACAGCGTGTGTCCTGCGAGTGATACCCGGCGTACCTCTGTGCCCAGGTTCTATTCTTCTTAACTCTAATCTCTTTGCCAACTCCAACCTCCTTTACCCATTTTTGACGTCGCCCTAATCACGCCACGGTGTCTCACCAACAAACATCTCACGATGCACCCAAGAATGGATCTATCAGCATCAGTGTTGTTTGAGGTCGTGAGTGCCGTGGGGGGCCACCCCTGGGAGGACCTGGGCCTCGTGGTGGCGGGCCTGGCAGCGCTGGGCCTGTGGCTCAGACCCCCGGCCCTTCAGGAACCAGAGCGTGTGGAGCAGATGAAGGAGGAGGAGGAAGTACTGAATGAGAAGGAGGAGGAAGTAATGGAGAAAGTGGAGGCGCTGGAGGAATGAAAGAGGAGGCAGGAGACTGTGAAGACTGAGAAGGTTTTCCCGGGGTGCGTTGAGGAGGAGGAGGAAGTACTGGATGAGAAGGAGGAGGAAGTAATGGAGAAGGCGGAAAGGGGCTGAAGGAAATGAAGGAGGAGCAGGAGACTGTGGAGACTGAGAAGGTTCCGGTGTGCGTTGAGGAGGAGGAAAGGAGAAAACGATAGAAGGGAAGGCTGAGGAATAGGAGCAGGTTGCGGGAGGCCTTGGGAGGAAGAGCAGGAGGGCAGGACTGTGAGGAAAGAGAAGCAGAGGAGAGAAGAGGAGGAGAAAAGGGAGGAGAAGAGGAGGAGAAGCAGCGGCAGATAAGCAAGCGGCGAGGAAAGTCAAACGCCAGCGTGCTAAGGAATCTGCGGCCGCCAAAGCCCCGAGTACACCTCGACCAAGGGTCGGTTAGGCCGCCCCGACCCCTGGGGCGCGCCGGGTCTCAGTGAGGACTGACGGTGCTAGGAAGGAACGGGCGCACGCGCGTGCGTGTTCCCTCAGTCGCCCAATGCCGTCAAGAGACGGAAATGTTCACGAAACATTAAGGCCGCTCAGATCGTGAGTGCAAAGCCCCCAGACACGACCAGTACCAGCCGGGAGGGACGCGAGGAGTGCCCCTGCGCGGGAGGGTGACGGCCCCCGTGCAGCAGGGTGACTCAGTGTTCAGCCTGAGGTGTGGAACACTGCCTCCTGCGTTTGACTTACAGAATGCAGCAAGACGGAAAGTCTTGCTGAGCTTCGGCGGCAGTATCGCGTGTTGAACGGCAGCACCGCGAACGTATGGAAGGCCCGGCGGGTCAGGGTTATTTTCCAACTCAACGATGAGTTGGACGCGACTAGCGGGCAGAGAGATGCGCAATAAATATAGAGCGAAGCCCACTGCCGGGGTGAGCAAGTGCCCGACACTGCCCGGGCCCGGAAGTTGCGCTTCAACGTGGCGACGTGCCCCAGGGCCGTCAAGGAGCGCGAGTTGCGGCTACGAGGACTATTCCCACAACCGCGAGGGCCTCCTGCTGCAGTGGGCAACCGTCTGTACGCCCTGGGTAACCGATAGGGAGGCGTTTGGCGGCAAGAACTGGACCGCATGGTGGCCAGGCGGGGCTGTGCACCAGAGTGAGGCCACACGCCCCACACACTTCCAACACCTTCAAAAACTATCCACACTATCTTCAAACACTATCGAACCGCTGATATGTTTGCCCGGTCTTTGTAACACGCGAAAGTCATATTATCAAGTGCCGTGATCTTTACATTGCCATCTCTCAACTGTCTGAGTCAACTATTTCTTTGGATTCCTATATTATACCATATATACAATATTATACCAATATTATACCAATATTATACCAATGTGTACACGTGCTGACAGGGCGACATTTGGTGCGTTCTTCTTTGAAATTTCAAATGATGATCAAATTCATAAATTCAGCATCCAGCAAACGAGGCCCTTGTTTAGCATTGCTGAAGCGAATACAACTGAATATGAAAAATACAACAGGAGAGTATAATCAGCAAACACGTACACATAAAAATGCAATGATTCCCACTGCTAAACTGAGGGCAGTGGGGGTTAGTGTTGTCACTTCCAGTAATTATGAAAAAAAAACCAAGATAGCTACTTGAAAATCCCCCTATGGGCAGAGTCAAAAAATCATATATGAAAATACATAAAATGAACAGTATAAGCTTTTAACATATATTATTATATAGTGCGTACTAAATACCATCAAATACACACACACACACACACACACACCCACACACACACACACACAACAACACACACACAACACACACACAACCACACACACACACACACACACACCACACACACACACACACACACACACACACACAACGACACACTGCACACACAACACACACACACCACACACACACACACACACCACACCACACACACACACAACATAAGAGAAACTTGACAAAAAACTAAATACACAAAATCATGACTCAAAGCGGCGTCACACTAGCACTTTTCCGTCTATTTCTTCAGCAACTTTCTAAAACTACCCATTTTTTTACTGCAAGCCGTCACACACAAATCGTTTGCCTGCACTACCAGTCAGGGTGTTCCTGCGACTGTAAATAAACATGGCTCCGACGCCAGGGCAGGCTAGAGTACCTTGGGCAGGCTATCGCTGGTATACACTTAATTTTGTGTATTATCAATCGTAGACGCGCCAAACAAGTTAAAATACATACACAAAAAAAAAAAATTTTTAAAAAATGGGGGGCCCTGGCAAAAACCATTTAAAAAAAATTTTTTTAAATTTTTTCGACACAATTTTTTTGGGGTTTTTTTCCCGCCCGGGTCCCATATTTTGGGAAAAACCACTGCGACAAGGCAGGTAAAGGGAGGGTAATAAAGGGCGCCTTAGTTTATCGAAAAACAAAGGGCAGATAAGGGAGGAGGGGGGGGGAGGAAGGAGGGGGGGAATAATAGGGAAAAGAAGAGGGCAGGATATGGAAGGAAGGAAAATTTTGGGGAGGAGGAGGTACATGGGGAAGAACAGATACCAGGACCCCCCCGGTGTATAACGAGGGTATCTGCTCTCTCTCTTCTCTCTCTCTCTCTCTCTCTTCTCTCTCTCTTTTCTCTCTCTCCCCCTCTTCTCCAAACTGTACTTTTGCTATTTTAAATATCTTTTTTTAAGGATATATATATATAGAACGCCGTACAGGGTGTTTGCACGTGACGTAAAGCCCTTGTTGTGGGGCGACAGGCGCGGGAATGCGAGGGCGTACCAACAAACTCCACTTGCCGCCGGGGTTGCCAGTTATGGGAAATTTTTCCCTACAAAAATATGTTTATCAGTAAAAAAAGAATACTGTTATCTTCGGAAATGTTTTTTTTTAATTATTTCAAAAAAAAAAACCAAAAAACACAAAAAAAAAGGGGCTTTATGAGACCCCAAAGAAATATGCATAAACGTAATATTACCAACCCCCAGTCCCTTTAATTTTTTGCACGAAAAACTTTTTTAAATGGACAATACATAGGGGGAAATTTTTATTTGCTTTCCTTTGATATATTTCGTTACTGTAAAAATTTTAAAGCATGCATAAAGAGCTTTAACTAAAAAAAATAAATATGAAATGGGTAATATTTTTCCCGTTTGGGGGTTATTTTTTTGTTAACGCTAATTTAAATGGTTCAATTCATTTACAAAAAAACGAAAGTATCAAGGAAAGTATAAAATTCCGCTTTATTATATTGTCCATTAAAAAAGTTTCGGGAAAAAATATAAAGGGGGGCGGAGTTGGGAATATTAGTTCATGCATATTTTGAGAGTCTCAAAAGGGGCCTTTCTTTAGTTTTTTTTTACGGGTTTTTTATTTGTAATATTAAGAACAAACATTTCCGAAGACAAGGTATATCTTTTTACTGATAAACATAATTTGGTGGGGGAAAAATTCCCATAAGCTGGCAAACACGGGCGGCAAGTGGATTTTTTTTTGGCCTCCAGCCGCTCCCGACGGGCGGGATTTTGGGTTAAGAGGGGAGCATTTGGGTTTAAACGCTAGGTCGTGGGACGTAGTGCAAGACACATTAGTATTAGTATTAGGTACCTTATACCTAATAATATAAGGTAAGGTTATTATAAGGTAGGGATCAATTTTGTTATCTTTTTTGCTTTTTGCTACCCCCTATGGGCTTATTTTCATTTTTTATTCCTATTTGGGGTCCTCCCCCCAATCACAACCCCACCTCCATCAGTAGTGAAGTATTAGGCAGCCCCACAGGTGTGTCCCCGCGAGGATCCGGCGTACCCCCTGTGCCCAGGTTCTATTCCAACTTAATCTCTTTGCCAACTCAACCCCTTTACCATTTTTGACTCGCCCTAATCCGCCCCGGGTCTCACCCAAAAAAATTTAGATGCACCAAGAAAGGATCTACAGCTCAGTTTGGTTTAGGTCGTGAGTGCCGTGGGGGGGGGCCCCCCCTGGGAGGACCTGGGCCCCGTGGTGGGGGGGCCGGCAGCGCTGGGCCCGGGCTCAGACCCCCCGGGCCCCTTTAGGAACCAGGGTTTTGGAGCGATAAGGGGGGGAGGAAAAATGAATGAGAAAAGGAAAGGGGGAAGTAATGAGAAGGGGAGGCGCTGGAGGAAAAGAAAGAGGAAGGAACGGGAAGACTGAGAAGGTTCCGGGGTGCGTTGGGAGGGAAAATGGATGAGAAGGAAAGGGGGAAGTAGTGGAGAAGGCGGCGGGTGGAGGAAATGAAGGAGGACAGGAGACTGGGAGACGAGAAGGTTCCCGGGTTTGGGGTTGGGGAGGAGGGGAAATACGGATGAGAAAGAGCAGGAAATAAAGGAGAAGGCGGAGGCGTGGGGAAATGAAAGGGGGAGCAGGGTTGTGGAGACTGAGAAGGTTCCCGGTGGGTTGAGGAGGAGGAGACAGAGAAGGTGCGGGGGTGCAGGTTCGGGGCCTTGAGGAAGAGCAGGAGAAGCAAGGGAGGAGAAGGGGGAAAAGGGAGGAGAAAGGGAGGAGAAGAGGAGGGGGGAAGCAGCGGCCAATGCAACGGCGAGAAGTAACGCCAGCGTGCTAAGGGGGAAACTGCCGGCCGCCAATGCCCCGAAACACCTCGACAAGGTGTTCGGTTTTGGCTGCCCCGACCCCTGGGGGGGGGGGTGGCCTCAGTGAGGATGACGGCGTAGGAAGGGAAAGGGCGCACGCCGGGGGGTTTTCCCAGTTGCCCAAAGCCGAAGAGCGGAAATGTTTACGAGAACATAAGGGGCCCCTCAGATCGTGAGTCAAGCCCCAGACACGACGTACCCCCCGGGGGGGACGCGGGAGTGCCCCTGCGGGGGGGTGACGGCCCCCTGCAGAGGGGACTCAGTGTTCAGCCTGAATGTGAACACGCTCATGCGTTTGACTNTGACTGAATGACTGACGGACTGAAACACATACCCCTTATCTCTCCTTCCTCTACTAACATGTCCTATATCTACCTACCTGCACACACACACACCACACACACACCGGCTCTATTCACACAAATGGCTGCTAATGGCACAACCTCCCTCGCCAGCGGTTGGTGGAACTAGAAAACGGACACCGCTACGGGGCCTGGGCCCACCACCCACCAGTGACCAGTTCAACATACGCGTGTTGTACAGGAATCGTTTCCTGTCAGAAACACCGCTAGGTAGGGCCCAGGGAGAGGGAGGATGTAGAGGATGAACGAGCATTAGGTACATAAGTAATTTCTGACTGGAATGCCAAGAAATGAACAGCAATAAAAAGGAAAATATTGTAATATATGTTATAACATTTGAGCAGAAAAAAACACATAAGTTAATAGTTGTTTGTTGAAAAAAACCGAGCAGTAGACACCTAAGCCGAGGCAGAAAAACACAGATCTATGTGGAAAAACATAGGAGTGGCATCACTGGCGAGGGTGTGAAACAGGCGCCTGGCGGTGTAAAAAGGATATTTTCAATTTCAATTAAATAGATAAAATACATTGAAAACATTAGCCATTTTTCTATGTGCCTGCGACCCATTAAAATTTATCTCTCGACACAACTTTGGGTCGCGTCCCATAGTTTGAGAACCACTGCAGACTAATGGCATGGTAAAGGGAGGGTAATAAAGGGCGCCCTTGAGTTTATCTGAGAACAAAGGGCAGATAAGGGAGGAGGAGGAGGAGAGATAATAGGGAAGAAGAAGAGGGCAGGAATATGGAAGGAAGGAAAATATTGGAGGAGGAGGAGTGATACATAGGAAGAACAGATACCAGGAGACTCCCCGGTGTATAACGAGGGTATCTGCTCTCTCTCCTCTCTCTCTCTCTCTCTCTCTCTCTCTCTCTCTCTCTCTCTCTCTCTCTCTCTCTCTCTCCTCTCTCTCTCTCTCTCTCTCTCTCTCTCTCTCTCTCTCTCTCAAACTGATACTTTTGCTATTTTCAATATCTCTCATTATAGGATATATATATATATATGAACGCCGTACAGGTGTCTTGCACGTGACGTCACAGCCCTTGTTGTGGGTGCGACAGGCGCGGGAAATGCGAGCTGGCGTACCAACAAACTCCACTTGCCGCCCGTGTTTGCCAGCTTATGGTAATTTTCCCCTACCAAATATATGTTTATCAGTATAAAAGATATACTGTTATCTTCGGAAATGTTTGTTCTTAAATATTATCAAATAAAAAACCGTAAAACACAATAAAGAAAGGGCATTATGAGACCCCAAGAAATATGCATAAACGAAAATTTTTCCCAACCAGCCCCCCAATTTAATATTTTCCCGAAAACTTTTTACATGGACAATATCAATAAAACGGAATTTTTGCTTTCCATTGAAAATTTTTTCGTTATTGATAAATGAATTTTGAAGCAGCATAAATTGGGTTTAACTAAAAAAATAACATCATGAAATCGGGAAATATTTTTCCCGATAGATGGGTTTTTTATTTATTAACGCAAATTTATACGGGTTCTAATTCATTTATCAAAAAAAACGAAATTATCAATGGAAAGTAAAAAAATTCCTTCTTTTGATATTGTCCATGTAAAATTTTTCGGCAAAATATTAAAGGGGGAGTTGGAGTGGTGAATTTTACTTTTCATGATTTTTTCTTGAGACTAAAGGCCTTCTTAGAGGTTTTACTTTTTTTTTTTTTTTTATAATAATTTGAACAAACATTTCCGAGACAACGGTAACTTTTATACTGATAAAATATTTTTGGGTGGGGGGAAAATTACCAAAAACGGGCAAACACGGGCGGCAAGTGGAGTTTTTGGTCCTCCGCCGCTCCGGGGGCGGCTTTGGCTTGAAGACGCTAGGTCGGATCAGTGCAAGACCCCTATTGTATGTAGTTTTAGGTACTTATACCTAACTAATATAAGGTTAGGTATTATTATAAGGAGGTATCATATTTTTTTATCCTTATTGCTTTCTTGTAACCAATCTGGGGTTCATTATCATTTTGTTATTCCTTTTGGGTTTGCCTCTCCACCAACCCAAACCCCTCACCTCCACCCGTATGAAGTATTGGGCAGCCTACAGGTGTGTCCGCGAGGAACCCGGCGTACCTCTGTGCCCAGGTTCTATTCTTTTTAACTCTAATCTTTTTGCCCCCCAACCTCCTTTCCCATTTTGACGTCGCCTAATACCCCAGGGGTTTCCCCAAAAAACACTCACGATGACCAAGAGGATCTATCAGATCAGTGTTGTTTGAGGTCGTGGTGCCGGGGGGGGCCCCCCCCTGGGAGGACCTGGGCCTGTGGTGGCGGGCCTGGCACGCTGGGCCTGTGGCTCGACCCCCGGCCCTTCGGGAAACCAGAGCGTTGGGCAGATGAAGGAGGAGGAGGAATACTGAATGAAAAAGGGGAGGAAGAATGGAGAAGGTGGAGCGCTGGGGGAAAATAAAAAGGGCAGGAGCTGGAAGACTGAAAGGTTTCCCGGGTGTGCTTTTGAGGAGGAGGAGGAAGTACGGGATGGGGAAGGAGGAGGAGTAGTGGAAAAGGGCGGGGCCTGGGGGGAAAAATAAAGGAGGAGAGGAACTGGGAACTGAGAAGGTTCGGTGTGCGTTGAGGGGGAGGAGGAAATACGGGATGAGAAAGAGAGGAAGAAAGGGAGAAGGCGGGGCGCTGGGGGAAAAATGAAGGAGGAGCAGGAGTCGGGGAGACTGAGAAGGGTTTCCCGGGTGCGTTGAGGGGGAGGGGGAGACAGAGAAGGCGCGGGGTGAGGTTGGGGTTTTGTCCCCTTGGGGAAGGCGGGAACAAGAGGAGGCGAAGAGGAAAAAGGGGGGAGAAAGGAGGAAAAAGAGGAGGAGAGCAGCGGAAAAGATAGAAGCGGCGAGAAGTCAACGCCAGCGTGCTAAAAAACTCCCGGGCCCGCCAATGCCCCGAGTACACCTCGCCCAAAGGGGTTTTCGGTTGGGTTTGCCCGACCCCTGGGGCGCGCCGGGTGTCCCAGTGAGGAGACGGTGCTGGGAAGGAAGGGGCGCACGCGCGTGCGGGTTCCTCCCGTCGCCAATGCCGTCAAGAGGGAAATGTTACAGAAACTTAAGGCCCCCAGACGGAGGAACCCCCAGACACGCCCGTACCCGCCGGGAGGACGCGGGGAGGCCCCCTGCGCGGGAGGGTGACGGCCCGTTGCCAGGGGACTCAGTGTTCAGCCTGAGGTTGAACACGCCCCTGCTGTTTGCTGTACAAAAGCAGCAAGACGACGGTCTTGCGAGCTTCGGCGGCAGTATCGCGGTTAAACGGAGACCCAACGTATGGAAGCCGGGGGTCAGGGTTATCCAACTAACGATGAGGGGACGCCGATAGGGCAGAAATGCGCAATAAATATAGAGCAAAGCCCACTGCGAGGGGAGAAAAGTGCCCGACATCCCGGGGCCCGGAAGTTGCGCTTAACTGGCCCGACGTCCCCCACCCCGTCAAGGAGCGCGAGGCGTACGAGGACTATTCCCACAACCCGGAGGGCCTCCTGCGCGGGGGGCAACCGTCGTCCCCCCCTGGGTAACGATAGGGGGGCGGGGCGGCAAAAAATGGAGCCATGGGGGCCGGGCGGGGCGTGCACCAAGTGGGGCCACCCCCCACCATTTCCCAAACCCCTTCAACACTGTCCCACTATCTTCAATCACTATCGGCCGCGATTGTTTGCCCGGTCTTCGTAACACGCGACGTCATATTATAAGTCCGTGATTTTTACTTTCCATCTTCAACTGTCGAGTAAAACTATTTCTTTTGATTCCTATATTATCCCAATATTATCCAATTTATCCCAATTTTAAATCCCAATGTTAACGTGCTGCAGGGGCGAATTTGGTGCGTTTTCTTTAAAATTTTTCCATGAAACCGTGTTGTGCAAATCATAAATTCAGATCCAGCAAACGGGGGCCCTTTGTCTAGCTTTGCTGAAGCGAATAAAAACTGAATATGAAAAAATACAACAGGAAATTTAAAATCAGCAAACAGTACAAAAAAGGCAATATTCCCACTGCTAACTGAGGCAGTGGGGGTTATGTTGTCACTTCCATAATTATGAAAAAAAAAAAAGAAGCTATTTGAAAATCCCCCTAGACGAGTCAAAAAATCAATATGAAAATACATAAAATGAAAGTATAAGTTTTTTAACATATATATTATATGTGCCGTACTAAATCCCATCAAATAACACACCAAACACCACAACACACCCCCAAAACAACAAAAACACACACCCCCCACACACACAACACACACACACAACACACCCCACACACACACAACACACACCACACACCACAAAACCCAAAGAGAAACTTGACAAAAAACTAAATACACAAAATCATGACAAAAAGCGGCGTCCACTAGCACTTTTCGTTTTTCTTCAGAAATTTTCCCAAAAAAAACTAACAATTTTTTTATGAAAACCCGCACCACACAATCGTTTGCCTGCACCCCAGTCATTTTCCGCGACGTAAAAAAACAGGGGCCCCGCCCAGGGCAGGCTAGGTCCCTTGGCGGGCTTGCTGGTATAACAATTTTTGGGGGTTATAAATCGTAGACGCGCCAAAAAGTTAAAATACAAAAACATATAAAATTAAAAAACGAAATAAGAGGGGGCATCAGCCGCCGTGAAACCGGTATGCGAGTCATCGAGAGAGTTGTGTTTAAAAAAGGTTTTAAATGAACTAACGGCAATAGTCATTTGAATTTTTTTCATCTTTCAAATGATTGAATTTATTTTGCAAAAAAACCCTGTTTTTTTTTTATATCGAATATCTTTAAAGAACCCCTATGGATTTTTTAAATATGAAAGTTGTCTTCAATTTTCCATATGAGACGATACGATGTCTGACTAGACGACGATTCAGACGGACTAACTGCAGAGCGAAAAAAAAAACCAAACGGAGATGTCTAAAACTAGACGGAAAAAGTTTTTGGTGACGCCGCCAATGAAACTGGCTGGCTGCCTGGCTGGTTGGCTAACTGCTGACTGATGGCTGACTGAAACACATCCCAACCCCCTTATCTCTCCTTCCTTACCAAACATGTCCTATTATTCCCTCCCTGAACACACAAAAACCACCAACCCCGGCTCTTTTTACACAAATGGCTGCAAATTTGGCAAAACCTCCCCGCCAGGGGTTTTGGTGGAATAGAAAAGGACACCGCTCGGGGCCTGGGCCCACCACCCCCCAGTGACCATTCAACATACCGTGTTGTACGGGAATCTTTTCCTGTCAGAAACCCCGTGGGTAGGGCCCGGGGAGAGGGAGGATGTAGGGGATAAACGGATTAGGAAAAAAAGTAATTTCGACGGAATGAAAAAATGAACAGCAATAAAAAGGAAAATTTTATTGTAATATATGTTATAACTTTTGAGCAAAAAAAAACACATAAGTTAATATTTGTTTTTTAAAAAAAACCCGAGCAGTAACACCTAACCCGAGGCAGAAAAACCCCCGACTATTGGAAAAACATAGGAGGGGGATCACGGCGAGGGTGTGAAAAAACAGGCCCCTGGCGGTGTAAAAAGGTTTTTCAATTTCAATTAAATAGATAAAATACATTGAAAACATTAGCCTTTTTTCTAGGGCCCTGCGACCATTAAAATTATCTCTCAAACAAAACTTTGGGTCGCGTCCCTGTTTGAGAACCCTGAGACTAAGGCATGGTAAAGGGAGGGTAAAAAGGGGCCCTTGAGTTTATCGAGAACAAAGGGGCAGATAAGGGAGGAGGAGGAGGAGGAGAATAATGGGAAGAAGAAGAGGGAGGAATATGGAAGGAAGGAAAATATTGGAGGAGGAGGAGTGAACATAGAAAAAAACAGATACCCGGGGATCCCGGGGTATAACGAGGTACGCTTCTTTTCTCTCTCTCTTTCCCCTCTCCTCTCTCTCTCTCTTCTCTCTCTCTCTTCCTCTTTTTTCTCTCTCTCCTCTCTCTCTCCTCCTTTTCTCCTCTCTTTTCAAAATGATACTTTGCTATTTTCAATATCTCTCATTATAGGATAATTAAAATATTGAACGCCGACAGGTGTCTTGCAGTGACTCACGCCCCTTTTTGTGGGGTTTTCGACAGGCGCGGGAAATGCGAGCTGGCGTACCAACAAACTCCACTTCCGCCCCTGTTTTTCCAGCTTATGGTAAATTTTTTCCCCACCAAATAAAGTTTTTTCAGTATAAAAAATATACTGTTATCTTCGGAAATGTTTTTTCTTAAAAAATTTCAAAAAAAAACCGTAAAAACACATAAAAAAGGGCATATGAGACCCCAAGAAATAGCATGAACGTAATTCCAACCCCGCTCCCCTTTAATATTTTTTCCGAAAAAATTTTTACATGGACATATCAATAGAAGCGGAAAATTTTTTTAGCTTTCCCTTGATATATTTTGTTATCTGATAAAAAATTGAAGCATGCATAAATTTAGCGTTTAAATAATAAATAACATCATGAAATCGGTAATATTTTTCCCCAAGATGAGGGTTTTTTATTTTGTTAACGCAATTTATACATGGGGTTTTAATTTATTTTTCAAAAAAGAAAGTATCAATGGAAAGCTAATAAAAAAATTTGCTTCATTGATATTGTCCAGTAAAAAGTTTTTACAAAAAAATTAAATGGGAGCTGGAGTTGGTGAATATTACGTTTGCATATTTCTTGGGGTTCTAATGGCCTTTTTTTTAGAGTGTTTTTTTCGGTTTTTTTTTTAAAATATTTTAAACAAACATTTCCGAAACAACGGTATTCTTTTTTATGATAAACAATATTTGGAAAAAGGAAAAATTTCCATAGCGGCAAACACGGGCGGCAAGTGGAGTTTTTTGGTCCTCCAGCTCCTCCCACGGGGCGGTTTGGGTTGAAAACGCTAGGTCGTGACGTCAGGCAAGACAATTAGTGTAGTTATAGGGGCCTTATACCTAACTAATATAAGGTATAGGTATTATTAAAGGTAGGGATCATATTTTGTTATCCTTTTCTTTCTTCTACCAATCATAGGGTTTTATTTCATTTTTGATTTCCCATTGGTTGCTCTCCACCATCACAACCCCCACCTCCATCAAAGTAGTGAAATTAGGCAGCCTACAGGGTGTCCTGCGAGTGAACCCGGCGTACCTCTTGCCCCGGGGCTTTCTTCTTAACTCTAATCTCTTTTCCCAACTCCAAAACCCCCTTTACCCTTTTTTACGTCCCCCCTAATCACGCCACGGTGTCTCACCAACAAACATTCACGATGCACCCAAGAAGGATCTATAGCATCAGTGTTGTTTGAGGTCGGAGTGCGTGGGGGCCACCCCCGGGAGGACCGGGCCCCCGTGGTGCGGGCCTGGCACGCGGGCCCTTGGGTCAGACCCCCGGCCCCCGGGAAACCCGACGTGTGGGCGATGAAGGAGGGGGAGGAAGTCGAATGGAAGGAGGAGGAAGTAAGGGAAAGTGGAGGCGCTGGAGGAAATGAAAGAGGGGCAGGAGACTGTGAAGATGAGAAGGTTCCGGTGTGCGTTGAGGGAGGAGGAAGTATGGATGAGAAAGGGGGAGGAAAATAGTGGAGAAAGGGGGGAGGCGCGGAGGAAAAAAGGGGGAGCAGGGGAACTGTGGGGGATAAGGTTCGGTGTGCGTTGAGGAGGAGGAGGAAATATGGATGAGAAAGAGCAGGGAAAAATGGAGAAGGGGAGGCGCGGGGGGGAAAAGAAGGGGAGCAGGAGTTGTGGAGATGAAAGGTTCCCGGGGGCTTAAAGGGGGAGAGGGGACAGAGAAAGGGTGCGGAGGGGCAGGGGTTTCGGTGTGCCTTTAGGGAAAAGCAGGGGAAGCAAAGAGGGAAAGGGAAAAAGGGGGGAGAAAAGGGAGGAGAAGAGGAGGAGAAGCAGCGGCCAGATACAAACGGCGAGAAATCAACGCCAGCGGCTAAAGGAATCTGCCGGCCGCCAAAGCCCCAGTACACCCCGACCAAGGTGTTCGGTTAGGTGCCCCGACCCCCCCGGGGGGGCCCGGGTTTCCCCAGTGAGGACTGACGGTGCTAGGGGGGAACGGGGGCACGCGCTGCGTGTTCCCCCCAGTCCCCCAAAGCCGTCAAGAGACGGAAATGTTCACGAGAAAATTAAGGCCGCTAGATCGTGATGAAACCCCAGACACGACCGTACCCCCCCCGGGGGGGACGCGAGGAGTGCCCCCCCGCGGGAGGGTGACGGCCCGTTCAGAGGGGGACTCGTGTTGCCTGAGGTGTGAACCTGCCTCTGCGTTTTACTGTACAGAATGCAGCAAGACGAAAAAGTCTTGCTGAGCTTCGGCGGCAGATGCGTGTTTTAACGGGAGACCGCGAAGTTGGAAGCCCCGGGGGGTCAGGGTTTTTCCAAATCAACGATGAGTTTGGCGGACTACGGAGAAGATGCGCAATAAATATGAGCGAAGCCCATGCCGAGGGTGAGCAAGTGCCCACACGCCCGGGCCGGGAAATTTCGCTTTTTCGTGGCCGAGTGCCCCCCCCGTCAAGGGGCGCGAGTTTCGTACGAGGATATTTCCCACAACCGCGAGGGCCTCCGTGCAGTGGGGCAAACGTCTGACCCCTGGTAACGATAGGGGGCGTGGCGGAAAAACTGGACGCCATGGTGGCCCGGCGGGGCTGTGCAACCCGAGTGAGGCCACCCCCCACCACTTCCAACACTTTTTAACACTTCCCCATATCTTTAACACTATGCCCCTGATAGTTTGCCGTCTTCGTAACAGCGACGTCATATTTTCAATGCCGTGATCCTTACATTGCCCTCATCTCAATGTCTAGTCAACTATTTTTTTGATTCCTTAAATTTCCAAAATTTTCCAATATTATACCCAAATTATACCCAAAATTATACCAAGTTTAATTACCAATTTTCCCTTTTTAAATTTCCCTAAATTATACAATTAAAATTGACCGCAAAAAGGGGCCCGGCATTGTGCGTCCTTTGAAAAATCCAGGGAAAGTTAAAAGCAAAAACCCCTAAACAAGATTTCCCCCGCCCCAGGGATGGGTTTTAGTTTGTTTGGCATTCCAAATTTTGAAAAAAAACCCGAAGTATGAAAATCCCCTAAAGTCAAAAAATCCCCTAATTTAAAAACATAAAAATGGATAAATTTTACTATATTTTTAAAAAACCGTACTAAATCCCTAACAACAAAAACACAAAAAAAAAAAAAAAACAAAAACAACCAAAAAACCAACAAAACCACAAAAACACACAACCCCACACACACACACACACCCAAAAAACCCCACACACCAAAAAACACAAAAAACAACACAAAACACACAAAACCCACCACACCCCACCCGCAACTTTTAAAAACAAAAAACCAACCCACACACACCCCCACACCAAAAGCGTTTTCCAAAAAATAAAATTCCACCCACAAGGCTAAAACGGGGGGGCACCTTTTCACTTTTTTGTTATTTTTCAAAGGGGAAACTTAAAAACTAACAATTTTTTAAAAAAATTAAAAGACCGCACACCCGGGGCCCTGAAAAACAGTCCCAGCTGTTCCTGGAAATTAAAATAAAAAAAAATTTTGGTCCAAGAGGTTTGAGAAATGGCCGGGACTGGGGTTAATTAGAACAAAACGGGGGCCAAAAGTTAAATCCCCCTTTTTTTATAAAAAAAATAAAGTTTTAAGCTTGGAAAGCGGGATGCTGAATTTTAAGCATTCCAAACTTCAGCCCCAACGGGCCCCAACTTGGTTAAACCCCCGGGAGAACCCGATGGGTTTACTTTAACAGGGAAAAAAGGGCCAGATCGGGGGCTTGGAAATTCCCCGGGGTTTTTATTTTAGGCATTCGCTTAGGGCACAGGGGGGTTTTACAGTTAAATGCGTCCCCAAAAGAAAAAGGCTTTGGGAAGCTTTTTGCGGTTCGCTTAAACCCCTTCCGGGGTTGGGACCTTGAAAATGCCAAAAGACGTCCCCAATGGGCCCATTGGGGCCCCCGTGTGGTGCCAAAACCAATGGGGGGTTTTTAATCCCGGGCCATTTTGCAAAGGGGGGCGTGTTTACCCTTTTTCCGTTGTTTAATTTCTTTTGTTTTAAAACTCAATTGCCCAACATGGCGGGGTATTGGGACCAAACCTTGAAAAACCTGAGATCCCGCCCAATAGAAAAATGGTTTAAAATAGGGGTTTTTCCTAAAATTTATTCGGGGCCCAAATTTTTGGGTCCTTTTTTTGCAAAATGCAGAAGAACCTCCGTTTCTTATTGGAAAACGATGGGTTAAAAAAACCCCCTTGTTTAAAAAATCAGGAAAGTTTAAAAGGGGGGGATTTTTTTGGCCCCCAATTTTTCTTTCGTTATGATATTTTTGTGTATTAATCAATTTTTTCTTATTAAAAAACCATTTGCCTAAAAAACTTTTTTTTAAAAAAAAGGAAAAAAAGTTTTTTGGAAAAAAAAAATTTTTTTTAAAAAAAATGGGCATTTATTTTTTATTCGGTTGTTTTTGGAAATAACATGTTGTTTAAAAAGTCCCCGTTTTAAAAAAATTCAAAAATGATTTTTTCAAAAGGGGGGATTTTAAAATTGCCCAAAATCTTTTATAAATTTTTTATTAGATCAATGGGTTAAAATCCCCCCGCACATTTCCTAAACTTTGTTTTTTTGAAGTAAAATGCCAGCCCCCAAGGGCATTTTATTTGTTTTTCAAAATTTTCCCCCTTTTTTTTCTTTGTTTTTTTTTTTCCGTCTTTTTTCCCCCCCTTTTTTTCCTTTTTTTTTTTGACTCTAAAAAAAAAAATTTGGGAAAAAAAAAGATTTTTTTTTCCCTTTTTTTTCCTTCTCCTTTTTTTTTTTTAACCCCCCGGGTTTTTCCTCCCCCTTTTTTTTCCTTCCCCCTTTCTTTCCGGGGGGTTTTTCTTGTTTTGTTTCCTTTTTTTTTTTTTTAAAAAAAAAAAAAAGGGGAAATTTTTTTTCCCTTTTTCTTTTTTTAAATTTTTTTTTTTTTTAAAAAAAAAAAATTTTTTTTTTTAATTTTTTCCCTTTTTTTTTTTCATTTTTTTATTTTTTTTACCCCCCCCCCCCCCCCCCCCCCTTTTTTTTTTTTTTTTTTGTATTGTTTTTTTTTTTTTCCCTTTCCCCCTTTTTTTTTTTTTTTTTTTCAAAAATTTTTTTTTTTTTTCCCCTGCCCCCCTTTAAATTTTTTTTTTAAATTTTTCCTTTCCCCCCCCCTTTTTTTTTTTTTTTAAAAAAAAACAAAAAAAAAAAAAAAACAAAAGGGGAATTAAAAGAATTATATAACAATGGAATGATAATATTTTTTTATTCAGACTACATTGAAGTATTTATAATATCTAATGCACATGAAGCATAAGTCATATTTTTATTAGACGTACACATTGGAAGATTTAGTCGTAACGACAAAGTAGTATAGAAGATTCACGAACAATCAACATGTACCCACCAAATGGGCATTTTCGAGCTGGGTGGTTTCAAAGATGGCGTCCATCCGGGCACTAAGCTACCGTTCTCAGATGTCCATCAGACCTTTTCTGACACTTGAGACATTGGTCTAATGGAAAATCATAATGAGAATTACTCCCCCCGCCGGAGCATTACTTTTGGTCTGGCTCAAGGACTATTAGTCTTATTAGTGAAGTACAACCCATGCAGAGGCGTTTGATCCGTAATGATGAGCAAATGTGAATAATTATGTATTTTCACTCATTCAACCTCTCTCTCTCTCTCTCTCTCTCTCTCTCTCTCTCTCTCTCTCTCTCTCTCTGCTTCTCTCTCTCTCTCTCTCTCTCTCTCTCTCTCTCTCTCTCTCTCTCTCTCTCTCTCTCTCTCTCTCTCTCTCTCTCTCTCTCTCTCTCTCTCTCTCTCTCTCTCTCTCTCTCTCTCGTACATCGTAAATGAAAAATATGGAAAAATGAGTATATTTTTTCGCCTGTCATTTCGTATGTAGATGAGGCTTAACGAGATCCATGTCCTCTCCCGCGTTCCCCCTGCCGGAGCCGCCCCAGGGTACAGTGCCTCCCACCTCTGTTTTGTGACGAGAGTTCATTAGAAAGAAGGCGATTGATGCTGTACAGACGAGTGTGGTTTTCAGTTTGTTTTAGTGGGGGTTGTAGTAGAGTGAAGGGAGAGAGAGAGAGAGAGAGAGAGAGAGAGAGAGAAAGGAGGGAGATTTTGACAGTTTATTCTCTGTGTATAATTTTAGTATATTTCGTTTTTGTTCATCATCACCATTATTGTCATTGTTCTCCTTCTTATTCTTTTTTTTCCTTCTGCCTTAATCTTCATCATCATCATCATCAGTTCCTAAGCTGTGGGACACGAGGTGAGATGATGTGACCGTATATAGTGAGTTCATGAGGCTGGAAGATGATATGAAAGTTACTAAAATTAGTTACGGTATGAAAAAAAACTAGTACTTTCATGTTAGTATACGGCGGAGAGGTGGAGGGAGTGAGGGGTGGAGTGAGGGGTGGAGTGAGGGGTGGAGTGAGGGGTGGAGTGAGGGGTGGAGGGAGGTTAAGAGGGAGTAGATGGAGTGTTAGAGGGAGAGGGAGATGGAGGAGAAAGGAATGAGGGAATGAGATGGAGGAGAAAGGAATGAGGGAATGAGATGGAGGACAAAGGAATGAGGGAATGAGATGGAGAGGGAGTGTTGGAGGGAAATCGATGGAGGGTTTGGATCTGTCTTGCATAGGAATGAAGGATGAGGTGAGATGATGGATTACCCGTCTGTCTGTGTGTGTGTGTGTGTGTGTGTGTGTGTGTGTGTGTGTGTGTGTGTGTGTGTGTGTGTGTGTGTGTGTGTGTGTGTGTGTGTGTGCGTGTGCGTGTGCATGTGTGTGTGTGCATGTTCAATTCTGCCTCGTATTGTCCTCTTAACACTATAGTGACAAGAGCAACAAACACTTCAGAACAAGATACCACTAGAGACACATACTTGACCGCGCTTCACCACATTGCTCATCTCCTACTCCATTGAAGACCCAAGGATCATTATGAAGTCCTCCACGTTATAACTCTTTTATCTGCCATTGAGTGCCAAGTGGCTGTTTATGAACCTGATCACGTGGAGAGAGGGATGAGTGGCTACGTGGAGTGTCAACAGGGTGTTCCTTTGTGTATTCATCAGTGGTGTTAAGATTGATTGGTTGAGGCAATGGATAGAGATAGTTGGAAGTGTATCACCGACTGTCTAACTTAGATCGATATAGTTAATCAATAACTGCGTATGTGAGGCATCAAACACAGGAGAAAATAATAACCAAAGAATAACCATGAAACTTACCTATATAAAAGAGTTTGTCAAAAACATTACGACCTATGTTTCTATCAATCTCTCACTGCATACATATAATCCCTACCTCAAACACCAGTTACAAAATATAGAACGAATTTTATATATTTCCTCTCAAATTGGGTCGTTACGTAAATATGAAAAGAGGAAAAGAACATTTTGTCAGGTGACCAACGAGGAAGGCGGAAGAGGAAGGTAGAAGCAGATTTCTCGCCACTATACTATATGTATAATGTTGTGAAGGTCGGCACACGTTTCTGCTGACGGCAAGGCTTGTGTGCCCCTTGAGGTGGAGGTGGAGTGGATATTATGGCTGCGGGGGGGGGGGGGATGAGAGGATGGTAGGGACGCGAGGGGTGTGCGAAGGATGAAAGAGAGTGTGAAGGAGCGGAAAATATGAAGCTAAGTTGTTTTCTTTATTAGTATCTTGTTTTTGATGAGTTATAGCGGCAGAGAGGAGCTAGTAGTAGTAGTAGTAGTAGTAGTAGTAGTAGTAGTAGTATTTATTATATAGTAGTAGTAGTAGTAGTAATAAAAGCAGTAGTAGTAGTAGTAGTAGTAGTAGTAGTAGTAGCAGTAGTAGTAGTAGTAGTAATAAAAGTAGTAGTAGTAGTAGTAGTAGTAATAAAAGTAGTAGTAATAAAAGTAGTAGTAATAAAAGTAGTAGTAGTAGTAGTAGTAGTAGTAGTATGAGATGCCGTCTCTTCTCTCCCTGCTCAGGTCTGCCTCCTATGTCTCAGGGGCACTAGATATTCCGCCCCACAACCATCGATTTAGCTGGCCTGAACTACCAGGCCACTGTAGTGGAGAGCGGCATTTTAGTGTAGGCGACGGAGAGAGAGAGAAATTAATAGATAAGTAGTAGTAGTCTAGGTTGGATGCCACAGTCAGTAGCGACCTGAGTTGGGGCTACTGGCCTCCAATTAGTGGAGCCCGCATATATTGCATAAATAAACAAGTGAGTGAGAGAGTAGTGAGAGAGTAGAGTAGTAGAGAGATGAGTAGCATTTGCGAGTAGTAAGAAGACAGAATTGAAAGAAAGAGTAGAGTTTTTGTGCGAGTAGTGACCCAGAGAAGAGAGAGAGAGAATGATGAGAGAGAAGAGAGAGAGAGAGAGAGAGAGGAGAGAGAGAGCCAGAGAGAGAGAGAGAGAGAGAGAGAGAGAGAGAAGAGAGAGAGAGAGAGGGGGAGGGGAGAGAGAGAAGAGAGAGAGAGAGAGAGAGAGAGAGAGAGAGAGAGAGAGTAGAGAGAGAGAGAGAGAGAGGAGAGAGAGAGAGAGAGAGAGAGAGAGAGAGAGAGAGAGAGTTCATGGGTGTTCTTACAAGTAGGTGAAATAAAGAAGTTAAGATAATGGGGTCTGAAATCACCTCTCGAACGACCCTAGAAAAACAACAAACTACTTCGAGAAAAAGAAGAAAATATAAAGAAATAAAGAGGTAAAAGAATAAGGAAAGTAGGAAGAGGAAGTGAAGAAAAGGACTTGACTTCAAAAAACTTTCTTAAATAATCCAAAAAGGTAAAAGTGGGAATGAGGGGAAGATGGTGGTCGCTTCCATTCTTGCATTATTTGTTTAGTCCGTGTTGGTTTGGGTGGAGAGAGAGGTGGAAGGGGTGGAGGTAGTGGAGGGGGAAGGAGGTAGTGGAGGGGGAAGGAGGTAGTGGAGGGAAGGGGGGGAGGTAGTGGAGGGAAGGGAGGAGGTAGTGGAGGGAAGGGAGAAGGTAGTGGAGGGAAGGGAGGAGGTAGTAGTGGAGGGAAGGGAGTAGGTAGTGGAGGGAAGGGGGGGAGGTAGTAGTGGAGGGAAGGGAGGAGGTAGTGGAGGGAAGGGAGGAGATAGTGGAGGGGGGAGGTAGTGGAGGGGGAAGGAGGTAGTGGAGGGAGGGAGGAGGTAGTGGAGGGAATGACACGAGGAGGTGAAAGACAACGTATATACTCACTTCAAATAGACAACTCGCTTCCAATCTTTATTTCCACCACGATAGACAGGAAATACCTTAATTAAGCTTAACCAAGACGAACAGGTAATTACTTTAGACACACACACACACACACACACACACACACACACACACACACACACACACACACACACACACACACACAACACACACACACACACACACACACATATAGTCACAGCCACACACACACACACACACACACACACACACACACACACACACACACACACACACACCCCCATCCCACACAAAACAACACAACCACCACACACACACACACACACACACACCACACACACACACCCATCCTCTCGACAAACTAAAAATCACACGAAACGAGAACCACACACAACACACACACAACACACACACAACACACCACACCACACACAGACACACCACAACCACAAAATCATATGTCAACTCCAATACATACCGATAGTGTCTTAATCAGGCACAACACGCCTCAACACTCGCGTCCAAAGGTGTAATCATTCGCACTGGTGATCAGTCAGGTAGTCATGTCTAGCCCTCAATACTCACTCATCTTTGTGTGGAAGAATATATCACGGGCAAATATAGATCAAATGTGATCTATTTTTCGTCCCTTTTTGCGAATCATCAGGTAATCATTTTTAGGCCAATAATCAGTCATCTTTGGTTGGAAGAATTATCACACATGTAATATAGGTCAGGTCAAAGCCGAGAGATAGAGTCCTTTATATAGATCAGGTCAAAGGCGAGAGAGAGAGTCCTTTATATAGATCAGGTCAAAGCCGAGAGAGAGAGTCCTTTATATAGATCAGGTCAAAGGCGAGAGAGGAGTCCTTTATATAGATCAGGTCAAAGCCAGAAAAGAGAGATCCTTTATTCCCTTTAGCCTTGGGTCATGATGGTGTTATTTTCGTCCTTCTTTTGCTTGTATACTAGAAAAAATCTGACCCTTTTAACCCACGATTCATTTCTAACCAACCACATCGTAAAATTAATATAGATCAGATGTGGATATTTTTGTCTCTTCTTTTGCTGTGTATACAAAAACAAAAACTGCCTTTTCAATCCACACTTCATGCATAAAACACTCGAGGTTTTATTAATCATCGGCACCGGTCCTTCTTTTGTTGCATATACAGTACAAAAACCTTGCCCTTTTAACCCTTTCAACCCCACTCTGTTTTAAACACTCGATATTTTATTCAGTCAACAGCAGTCACTCTTGGCATGCAGAAGTCAGAGTTCCTTCTTTACTGTGATGCTACAAAAACTGCCTTTTAACTCACGTATATTACAAACACTCGAGATTTTTAGTCATTCACCGTCCGTCCCCTCTTGTCATGCAGATGTCAGGGTGCGCAAGGCTAGGAGAACGCGTGACAAGTAGAACACACAGCTCCTGCATTGTTCCTAAGCCTGGCCGGCCTTTCGCCTCGCACGTGCCCAAAGCCGAGGAGGAAGGCATCCCTTAGGCCGCATACATAAGCAGTGCCACGTAAGCCTCTTTCATGAAATGCAGGCTAAACGCGACGAGGAAGTGTTACATACAGGATAATATTTACGTTGGAAATTGTGAAAGTATTTGGATTTTACGTTATTTTTATCATAGTTGTTATGTTCCTATCGATTATAGTTATTTTCCCTTGATAAATGCAAGCTAAACGCGATGAGGAAGGGTTGTGGATACAGGATAATATTTAACGTTGAAAATTGTAAAGATATTTGGATTTAAGGTGATATTATGCATCGTTGTTGTCTTTTTCTATCTATCTTCGTTATTTAGCCTTGTCCTTCATCGTAACGTGGTGAAACAAGCGGCTATTTTGAGCAGAACGACATCAAGTTCGCGTCAATATTTACGTTGATAATTGTAAAAGTATTTGGATTTTAACATGTTTTCTTTTTACCAACGTCAGTATTCATTTTTTCTATTTATTTGCGTTATTTACTATGTCTTGTCCCTCGTCGTAGTGGTAAGGCGGGCGGTGATTTCGAGCAGAAAGACATCAAGTTTGCTGAAGAGTTTATGTAAAATACGTTTGCATGGCTGAGTGGAGGAGGGATTTAGTGGCAGCGCGGGTTGGTCGTCTTCCTGCCAGCCTCAAAGTCCCCTGAGCTATTTTACTGAATCCTCGCGCCGCTGCAGGGCTTGTGAGAGGCAGTACCGACAGACGCGCCCCTCCCCTCCTCCCCTGCATAGCCTTGCCTTGCCTTGCCTTCATATGCGAGCAGGTTGTGGTAAGGGGTGGTGATGATATATATATATATATAAAATATATAAAATATATATAAAATATATATATATATATATATATATATATATTATCATAAGCTTCGCCTTATCCTCATCCTGTGTGACACACACACACACACACACACACACACACACACACACACACACACACACACACACACACACTGCCTGGAGTACCACTAACTACCCTTCCTCAATCAACACGAAGGAAGGCACCGGAACTACTCCGGGATCTCGCCGGTGTGCTTCAACTCAAAGCTGAGTGAAGCAGCCCCAGGCAAATACGAGGGCATTTATAAACCTGGGTTTTCTTTTTTAGCCCCACCCTCTGTAAAAGGGCTGAAGCGTTATACTCTCTCGGGGAACATAGCAGTAACACCATTTTTGGGCCCCTTTAAGAAAGGGGCCCCATTTTAACATTAGACTGGGACTCTATTTCAAGTAAACCAAAATTTAATTATTATTATTTTTAAAAACCTGGTGGTAAAAACTTATCTTATTTATTTTTTTGTGTTTTTCTCTAGGGTTAATTTTTCTTTTTGGTTATGTCCTTTTGGGCCCATTTAAAGATTATTAACTTATCTTTAGTAAATCTCTGTGTGTCCCTTCAAAAGGGAAAGATCTCTTACTCCTTGTAAAAAGGGTGATTTATTAGATTTATTAAATTGTTATTTTTAAATCTACTTCTTTCCATAAACCTTTTTGTTATGGTTTCGGGCGTTTCAGTCTCGTACCCCATTCCTCTAGACAACTCACTGCCCTCGCTCGAAACATTTGGGGGGGGCCGCCCGGGGATGTAAAAACCCTTTCGGTTTTTATTTCTTAATCTCATTAAAGTGTATTCATTTTTTTTCTGTGTTTCCCCCCCAGGTTTTTTTTTTGGTTGGGGAGAGTTCACTGTGTTTTATGTTGGTGGGTTATTACTTTACGGGGTGCTACATAAAGAGCGGTGGATAGCTGTCCCTTTAAAACCCCCACTACAGGGAAGGGGCCCGGTGTAGAGGCTTTTTTCCAGTTGGCCCCCAAAACTGTTTAAAATTTTCCCCTTATTGCCCCTTTTTTGATTTTTTTCCCCAAGTAGGCCCCTTTCCCTCCCCGCTAAGCTTTTGGCCCTCATTTTTTTTCTCAGGGAACCACGATGTTCCAAATCTATTTAAACTAAACTCGATTTTTTAATTTGACCAGTTCAAAACTAAAACTTTTGATACTTATGCCAGATCTTTTTTGTGGGGTATTGGGGGAAACTGCATTCTTTTGGTACTTTCCATTTGGATCGTTATATCCTTCGAAGTGATAAATCCCCAGGGGTCTTTCCCCCTATCAAACCCTCTTTGTGGGGGGTTTAGTTCAGTTAATAGCTCGAGGGGAATTTTTGAAATACGCCCTTGGCATCTCTTTTTTAAAAACCCTTTTGTGGTTCTTAATTTTTTTTTAAACTTTAATCATGGGAGTTTGTGCGGAAATTTTTGTCGGTAATCCCTCTGCTGAAGAACTTAAAGGGGCAAGATTTACTAAAGATAAAATTTCATATATTGCCGCCTTTTAGCCCCCGGTTTCACTCAAAAAACAAAAAGGAAAAACTTAATGACATTTTATATTAACCATCTGGGGGTGAAGAACCAAAAAAAAACTGACCCTCAGCCCAAAAAACCACCATTTCTAAGGTTCTTCAGACACGGGACTTCTCCTAGAAGTGGGGGGAAAGGAAAAGCAGGCATTACAAAGGGAAGTTAGACTAGAAAGAGCAAAAAAAAGAGAGTGAAAGAAAAGGGAAAAAGACAAAAAAGGGGAAAAAAAGAGCGTGAAAAAAGCGGGAAAAAGAACTGATAGAGAACATCAGTTAAAAGTCCTCGCTCGCAGAAAAAAGGGTTTCACCCCCCCTCAAACTCCAAAAAAATTTTAAAAATTTAAAAAAAATTTTCCTTTTTTTACCCCATTTTCTTGTTTTAACGACCCTTTAAAGTTTTCTTTAGAGGGGTTGGGAAATCCCTGCCACGCATTTTCGGGTCCCTAAAAGGTTTGGGACCGGGCTAGTCAACCCAAAAATTTAAAGGGAAAAGGGGCTTTATTTTTTTTCTAGACAGTTTGCAGGATAATGCCGTTTAAATGATAGTTAAAGTTTCCCTAAAACTTACAGTTTTACGCGGTCACCACAGAAAAACCGAAAAAACTTCCGCAAATAAACAAAAATCTGGTCAAACTTCCCTAAAATTTTGGCCTCAGAGAAATTCAGACCCCTTTAAAAATTTGGCTCAAGTCTGCACCCGTCACCATTATGACGATCTGGAAACCCTCGAAAGAAAGGGAGGAATTTAAACGTAAAATATCCTACTAAATCATGTTGCACTTTACAGACAAGGATGGGGCCCAAACCTACTAAAAAGCTGCAAAAATAGCAGAGTTTTCCCCTTATACTTTTCGCCCGGGACCCCTCGGGAGGAAGAAGGTCAGAAAAATTGAAATTTTTTTCAGGGGGCAAGTTATAAAAAAAGGAGGTAAGTCTGTAGATAGTGGTTCCAACCCAAAGTGTGTTCTGCTATTTCTGTAAAAAAAACTGGCCACCCCATAAAAAACCCCTGTCCTGACCCTGGGTTTGTAAAGTAGCTAAAATGGGCACATTTCTAAACCATTTGCTTCGGTGAACACAAAATTCCACCCCCTTTTTGTTACTGATCCTTTAAAACCCCCTTTTCAGGTCACAAGGTACTGTCTCCCTGGGACCAAACTTTTGGGGAAAGGCGCCCCCTCCAGATTTTTGCGGATCCCGCTTCTGCCCAATAAATCCTCTTAAAATCGCATTCCGGGAGAAAGAACGGAAGTATACAGGGGAAAAGGGTGTACCCCGGGTTTTTTAAACCAGTTTTCCCCCGTCCCTCGGGCTGGGGTTTGTACCTTGATTGTCCGCTTTTTAAAGGGAGTAGAAAACCTTTTTGCTGTCAGTGAAAAAAAGTTTTTACCCATTCCTATACTAATTTCCTGTTAGCTAACGTCGGCTGGTTTTTAGTCATTCCCCCCCTTGTCAAAATAACTCACCTTTAACCATAAAACCCCCAAACAGCTCACATGGAAAAGGAGCACCCAAAAATCTTTTTCCTAACTGGGGCCTTTACCCCGTCCCACAGTCCGAAGCAATGCTCAATACCCCTCAGCCCTTGTCAACTACCATCCTCTACGCCAAAAGAAGTTTTGGGGAAAGGGGATTCTCGGGAAAAAAATACTTGTGAGGCCAAAAAAGTCCCCTCTCTGTCCCCCGGGTTTCCCAATGCCAAAAACCATTCCAAAAGATCAGATCCTCTTTCCCCCTTTTCTTCTTTTACCAGGACAAAGTTCTTATGAGGCTTTTCCAAACTGAATAAATTTTTTCTGATGATGCCATTTGGGGCAAAGTTCCCCAAATTGTTTTTCCCAAATCAATTTTGGGGAGAGCCAACCCGGGAAATCGCTCAGGGAAAGAACAAGCCGGTCCATGGGAAATTTAAGAAAACTTGGGGACAAAATACTCTTTGTTTTTTAAACGGGGCCAGGATTAAAAAAAGACAAAACTTCAATGATAAATTCATTTTCACACTTGCCAGTTTAAATGGGAAAACCAAACCCAAAAAATTTTTCCTCAGTACCCCTCCCAACCTATCCAAGTGCCTGGGAACCCTTTTCAAAAGTTTCCAATCTTTGGGAAAATCGTTGGCCCATTGAAAAAAACCCAGGAGAGGGAACCAATACATCCTCACTTTTAGTGTAAAAACCACCCATCCCCTGAGGTTTCCCACTTTAAAAACATTAAAACCCCAAAAAAAATTGTGAAAAAAACCATCAACTTTTTTTAAATACCTTTGGAAATACCCTGGGGGAAATTCAAGTGACCGCGGCAAAATTTCACGAGCGGCCCTCTTTGCAGCAGTTCTGGCAGAGTTTGGGAAAATCACACAGACTCTTTCTACGGCCAAAAACCTTCCTCATCACAGGGCTTGGAGAGAGTCACCAGACCCTTAAGGAAACTTTTTTTCCGCAAGTTTTTCCCATGCAAGGCCCAAAGAATGGGACGAAGCCTTCCCTTTTCCCCTATTCGCCAAAAACGGGAGACCCCCCAACATTCCCGGGGTGTTGCTCCCTTTGACTTTTGTTTTTCGTAAGGTTGGGGGCCACTTAAGGAAAAAAAAGACGGTTGGGCCTTAAACAACCCCTACCAGTAAATTTCACTATCACTAAATACATTGGGGAAACTTAAAAAATACTTTTTGCCCCAATTTCCGCTCATTTTGCTCGAAGCAATCTAAAAACAAGCTAAAGGGGGTAATGAAAAAAAACACTTTGAAAATTTAAAGCTTAAAGAAAGAACTTTCAAGGGAAGGGGCCCAATTTAAAATTTGTTTTCTTCCATTTTTTTGGGGGTTCACCTTTACAAGCAAAATACCAGGGTTCCTTATATAACATCAGTAAAAAAGGTCGTGACAATAACAAATATTAAAACACCCCAAACCGCCGAAAAAAGCACTCAGAAATTTCCCACATTAATCTACAAAAATTAACAAGAGTAGCCCAAAACCCTTGCCCCTAAATAAAAATAAAATACCGGGATTAAAAATACAATGCCAGTTTGCCCCAATTTTCTGTACCGGGGAAAATACCACCCCCTTGTAACAAGGTACAGATTGTAAAAAAAAATCAACCTATTTGGAAATCCCCGAGATTACCTAACCCACCTATCTTCCTCTCACAGGAGAGACATAACCACCATTTATGTTAAACCTTTAAAAGATGCCCTTTGGGCGTTTCATCCTAAATTATGTAACATAAACCCCCACGATGGTCGAGTTCTCCCAGGAAAACCCCTCCTCTTCGTCAAACCCCCCTACCCACTAATCCCCGGAAATGTACCAGATGAGGGGAAGAGGTGGGGTTATTACTCCAGCAGGGACTAGCTTTCCCCGCCAGTCTCCGTGGGCGTCACCATGTTTTTTTCGTCCCCCAAAGGGGGAAAGGGGCAACTTTGGCCCCTCTGCACGGACTACCGCAGAAATAAAAGCTGTGACGTTCCGGACGCCACCCTCTAACCCAAAAAAGATGATCTCATCGAAAAAGGTTTGGGCCGACTAATTATATAACAAAAAAAATTTACTTACTGAAGGGGGTTTCTACCCAAAAAACCCCCTTAAAAAAAAAGGAAAAAGGCCCCAAAAAATTCAGCCTTCCCCACACCCTTTGGGCTTTTCCAAAAACAGAGTCCCTGCCTTTTTTGGGGTGAGGAAAGCCCCTTCTACCTTCCCAAAAGGGAATGGACTACCCTTTTTACAGGATCTGGCGGATTTTTGTATACTTAGACGACATTCTGATATTTACAGAGCATTGGGGGCAGACCTTCTTTAAAAATGGGAAATGTTGACCAGGCTGCCCGGGAGCACAACTGACCATCAAGCCGGCCAAGACCACCCTTTACCGAGCCCCGGGAATACCCCGGGACACGAGTGGGACAAAAGGGCCCAAATAAAAGACCCAAAATGGCCCAAAAATCTCCGCCAAACTTTGGGGTACCTGCCCCCACTACTCGAAGGCCCTACGGGGCTTTTTTGGGTATGGCAGGGTTTCTAAACCCGGGGATTCTGTCCCAAATTCGCGGCCGGGGGATCGTTTTCCCCCCCACCCGGCCCCAAATAGTGGGGCGTGACCTAAAACTGGACGGACGTCTGCCAAGCCGCCTTCAACCAAATTTTAAAAACTTCCGTCCCAGGGTTTCCCCTGCTCAAACGGCCCCCCGACTTTGCCAAAACCCCTTTTCCCCTGCAAAAAGATGCCACGACACCGCCTTAGGAGCTGTACTCTTACAAGAGGTGGAGGGGCATTTTTCAAACCCCCTTTGGGGGACCAAATCCAGCAAATTTAACATCCACCAAAAGCGGTACAGCACCCTCGAGAAAGAAAATCTGGCAATCGTCTCAGCGGTCAAAAATTTTTAGTGTTTTTCTCCAGCCCAAGCAAGATTCCCCCTTTTTAAATCACAAAGATCACAACCCCCTTTTTCCTAAATCGTGCAAAATTTTCCAATCAACCCTTCCCCCGAGGGGCTCTCTTCCCCCAACCTTACAACCTGACCATCCCACATCAAAAGGGGAACCCAAACATCCCTTTGCAGAAGCTCCTTTTCGACCTAGAGGTTACCTTGACCAGTTCAACTCCTACGATCCACTTCTTCCCAGTGGGTTTGTCTTAGGGGGGGGGTATCATAAGCTTCGCCTTATCCTCATCCTGTTTGGACACACACACACACACACACAAACAACACACAAACAACCCCCACCCCACCCCACACACACACACAAAAAACACACACACACAAAACACAAAACTGCCCGGAGTAAACCCCTAACACCCTTCCTAATCCAAAACGAAGGAAGGCACCGGAACTACTCCGGGATCTCGCCGGTGTGGGTTCAACCCCAAAACTGAGGGGAAGCAGGCCCCAGGGAAAACGAGGGCAATTTTTAAAAACCCGTTTTCCTTTTTTTGTCAGTCATCTGTATATAGCTGAAGCGTTATACTTCCCCGGGGCAAAAACCCCTTCTTTTGCCTTTTGTAAGTACCCAGTCCAAAATTAGCACTGGGGACTCACTCCGCAACTCACTTATTATTATTATTTTCTACCCCGGGGGTTGGGAAAATTTTCTTAGGAAATTTTTTTTGTTTTTTTTCTAGGGTTAATTATCTTGGTTTGTACATATGGTCCCTTTAGATTTATAACATTATCTTTAGTCGCTCTGGGG
Source organism: Chionoecetes opilio (assembly GCA_016584305.1). NCBI lineage: Eukaryota > Metazoa > Arthropoda > Malacostraca > Decapoda > Majidae > Chionoecetes > Chionoecetes opilio. The sequence continues at coordinate 55,026 of JACEEZ010013207.1, forward strand.
TGTTGCTTCAAAAGAAGATCAATTTACTCCCTTTCTAAAAAGGGGATTTATTAGATATTTTTAAATTGTTATTGTTTTACTTCTTTTCCCTCACCTTTTTTTTATGGTTTCGGGCTTTTTAGTCTCGCACTCATTCCTCTAGAAACAACTGTCTTTGCTCCCTAAAAAATATATATATAATATAAATTTTATATAATTTTAAAATTAAATATATATATAAAATATAAAAAAAAGGAAAGAGAGAGAGAGAGGGGGAGAGAGAAAAGGGGAGAGAGAAGAGAGAGAGAGTTTGTGCGCGTGTTTCCCTGTGCGGGGGGTCTTTGCGTATTTTGCTTCTTTTTTCCACCCCTGTTTTTCCCTTTCCCCTTCCTCTTCCTCTTCCTCTCCTCCCCCCTCCTCCCCTCCTCCTCCCCCCTTTCCCCCTCCTCCCCCTTCCCTCCTTCTCCCGCATCTCTCCGCAGTTTTTTATTTTTTTTGTGCAGTTTGTTTTTTTCAGTTTCGGTCCTATCCCTTTTTTTAAATATAAAATACATTGACGAGGGGAAACACCCTGCAAGGGTATCGAAATTTGGGGTGATGCCAAAGAAAAACCCAAAAAAATAGCCTTTTTAAAGAACCTCAGCGCCAAATCATTCCAAAAAGACTTAAAAAACGCTAAAAAAGAAAGGTCCCAAAAAACCCTGGCAAAGAAAATTTTAACCCGACAAATGTCATGTAATTTCATATCGGGAATAACAACCCTCATAAAAGTTACGTGATGAACGATTTCCAACTAACAAGTGTTGATAAAAGAAAAAGATTTAGGCGTTATAATCTCGAAAGATCTAAAACCGAATAACCAAATTATAGAGGTAGTAAAAACTGCAAATAAATTGGTTGGCTTTTATTGGACGAACTTTCAGTTTCAAATCTGAAAAAGTTATACTCCACTCTTTTAACTCGCTTGTTCGCCCCCATCTAGAATACTGTGTGCAGTTTCTGGTCACCTTATTATAAAAGGACATAGATAAACTAGAAAAAATACAGCGCAGAGTAACCAAAATGATACCTAGATGTGCGAAATAAATCGTACGAAAATCGGCTCAAAGAACTTAACTTATTCCCACTAACAAAACGAAGGATAAGAGGTGACCTCATCGAAGTATTTAAAATCTTCAATGGATTACGAACGTAGTCCCAGAAAATCTTTTCACGCTAGACGATCAAGCTCAACTAGAAACAACGGATTTAAAATAAGCAGGAAACGGTTTGTAACGAACGAAGCAAAGTACTTCTTCACAAACCGTGTTGTAAACGTATGGAATGGGCTGCCGTCAGACGTAGTAAACTCAAATACAATAGAATCATTTAAAAATCGCCATCGATAAATATTTCATATCAAATCCCCGGTTGTCACTGTTTATCTCGTAATAATAATTTATCTCGCGGGCCTCTGAAACTTACTCTCATTGCATAAAATGATTGCGAAGTCGCGTCTACACAATCCCTCCCACACGTCTCAGACAGCCCCGAGTAAACGGTCACTACTACAACTTTGACCTGTGACGGGCTGTGGTTCACTAAGGGCCCTGTCAGTTAGTGACCACCATCGGGATTTATATACCAGGGGTCACTGCTGCAGGGGGCATTGAAGTGCACGGCGTCCTACTTGGAAAGTGCACTACCGCAGTGGATTGAAACGGAGCTGGGGCCTGATTGACTGCTGCCTCCCAAGAAGCGCCAGGCAAGGCTGCCGCACCACCCCTGAACTTCCACACTGAGCCTACACCAACACTACATTAGACCTCATAACACACACAGATAGCCCGAGTTAACGGTTACCACTACTACTCTCGACTGTGACGGCTGTGGTTCAGTTAGGATCCTGACAGTTAGTGGACCACCATCGGGAATTTAAGGTACCAGGGGTCACCGCTGCAGGAGGCATTGAANGGGGGGGGGGGGGGGGGGGGGGGGGGGGGGGGGGGGGGGGGGGGCGGAGGAGAAAAAAAAATTATCCTAGTATTTGAAGGTATTTTTTGTAAGGTAATTATCCTCATTATTATGCTACATATAGGAGTGGATTAGTAAAATAATGATCATATATCTTTTTTTTTTTTCCCCTAAACAATTCCTTTAACCTTTAGGTCTTCTCAAATTTTACTCTTTTATTCTTAAATTCCTTCAAATTTTTATTGATTTCAATTTTCAGTAATTCTTTAATAATAAATACAATTTCTAAATTTTTTTTTTCATTATTATTATATATTTTTTGAATTACTGGGAAAGAGTTGGCCCGCAAAAGCGAAATTATAAGAAAAAAAAAAAAAATAATTCAAGTTTTGAAGCGGGTGTTTTTTTAACAGACTCAGAGAGAGAGGGGCGATGGAAGTGTGACGCTTTCATGAACAAAACAGTATCAACCAAAAAACTAATGAAAAATAAAGAAAGTCACGGTGGCTCCTCCCGGGTGGGAAAAAAAAAAAAAATGAGGCGGGAAATTTTTTCATGCTTTACCTGGGTACAAAAAAAAAAAAACTGAAAAAAAAAAAAAAAAAAAACTCGCTCAAAACAAAAAATCAAAATTAAACCCGAAAAATAGTTTTAAAAAAAAATTATGCGAGCACGTGCCCCCCCCCCCCCCTTCGATAATCTGGTGCCCCCCCACTGGTCAGGGGCTGCGTATTCTGTATAATGTTTAATACCCCCCTGATTGATCTGATCTTAAAAATTGCCCTTTACCCCCTTTATGGGGCTCAAAATGTACATAGCTCCGCTTGCCTGCTCTCACTGTGCCCCCCTTTGATGGAATTGACAGAAGCCACTCACTTTTTAGGGATCAAACCTGCTCAGAGCACGCCACTTGCAGGCGTAACCACTCTCCACCCCTACCGCCTCCCCTAAAAAACATGAGTGTAGCCCAGAGTAAAAAGAAAAGTTCTAGTTTCTTTGGGTAGCCCAAAGGTTAAATAGGTGCTATTTGGGGGAAAACCCCTCGCCCCGCCCAAAGCGGGGAAAAAAGACTCGAAACTTGGATTTTCACGCTCGATCATTGCGCTGGAAAAAAAAACCCCCAGTAAATGACCTGAAAAAGGGGAAAAAATAAAGGAATTAGACATTTTTTTTTTTTCGGGTTATGGGGAAGTTGTTCAAAATTCGACTGGGCCTGAAACATTCGAATTATCCGAATTTTTTAATTATACAGGTTTGAAATAGAGGGTTTTTTGTATAGCAAAGTAATGGAAAGTAAGTGGGTGGTAACGGGAAAAAATTACATTAATAGGGGGAAAATGAAAAACACATAAGTTTTCAATAAGCAACGAGGAAATTTTTTCCCCCCGCCCATTCCCGAAAACACTGGTTGGCTTATATTTTAAAACAGTGGAGTTGACCACGTATCGAAAAAGAAATGAGAAGGGGAGCTGAAAGTCGGTTTGCATTTTGTAGCAGACGACTCCCCGTGGGTAAGCCCACTGGGAGGGGACCTTATTTCCCTTTTAAAGGTAGTTTAAAATTTGTTTGCTAAGGGTGTAGGGGTTTATTTATTTGGGGGTTTATGTCTACATAAGGACTAATGGAATTTTTTTATCCAGGGTCCCATGGGAGGAGTGAAATTTGGGGGTGATGGCGGCGCCAGCCCTGTTGGCTGGCCACCGAGTAGCAGGAATAGAGTGGGAAGTGAGGGCGGCAGCCAGTCCCTGTTGCGGCTGTCATAGTGGCGGTGTCCTACCCGTGGCGCGTGTGAGACAGCCACACACTCACGGCTCCCCCAACATGAATCTCGTGTTCTTATCGCCCAGAGATAAGTGAGGCGGATAAAGGAGAGATAGTGTGGCGGAGAGTGTAGGATTAAGTCAGTCTCCCATTAGAATAGGATGACGTATGTTTATTAAGTAGTTTGTTTCACATTCGAATAGGATGAAATATGTTTATTACGTAAGATGTTAGGTTAAGAAGTGTGGCGGAGAGTGTAGAATTAAGTAGTCTGTTTCACATGCGAATAGGATGAAATATGTTTATTAAGTAAGATGTTAGGTTAAGAAGTGTGCGTATCGTTAGGGGATATGATTTATTAGAATTAAGGCAACTTGTGAATGTACACCAGTTGGGAAGTGAGACCGTAAAGAGTTGAATATATTATAATTAGAAATATATTAACGAGTTGTCATTCGTTTCCAACTTACATATTTTCTTAAATCTTTTGTTTTTGTTCATTCATATATTTTTCCCACTTAATGTGGGTGGTGGCAGCGGAGTAACCAGGACTGTAGAGTACACCCGCAAGGTGGGCACTACATAATGGTAACAAAGGTGTAGATGGTCAAAATGACCACTACAGTAGCATTCTGGAAATTAAGATCCCAGAGAGTAATGCAGAAAGGAAAAAACATGTTATAAAGAAAGAAAAAAAAACTTTGATCAGTAGTACCCACACAAAAACTTTTAAACACGCATTTACCTTTCGGTGAACTTGGTAGTGGTGTGGCGCGTGGTGAGGGGGGGGGGTGGCCGGGCGGCGATGTTTTTCCCAAACAGGTTCGCAAACTTTCGATTACGGTTAGGTTAGGTTGTAACAGTCTCCTACAAACTACATTTCTCTCTTACACCAGTTCTACAAGAGAAAACGTGTGGTTTTAGTCCACACTATTATAACTTTTTTTATTAATTTTTCAGTATTCATGTATACTTTAATACCTCTGTTTTTTAAATGTTTGCTTTTGATAAATGTATTTAACCAACAAATAACTCTTCAATCTCAACATACACCCTTTTAAACTCAACGCGCACCCCATTAGCGCGTTGAGCATAAACTAATGAAAGATTTATTTTTTAAAGTTTTTTATATATATGTTATTGTTTTTTTAATTAAAATTAACCTTACCACTGGAAACTGAGTTTTCTCTCTCCATGTGACCAACTAGCTATCAATACACCCCATCGGTTATAAGGTTAGGTTTAGGGGTTTACTTATAAGATATTAAATTAGGGTGGGAATCACAATGAGGGTATTTAACCCTTCACGCCCAGGTATTTCCCTTTTCTATATAAAAAAAGTCTGTGGAGCCATAAAATTACGAAAAGTAAATAAATATACCACATTAGCTAGTGGACATGGATACTAAACAGGTCATAACTATAAAACATAGCTTAGAGTCACTAAAAATCGTTTAATGGTAGCCAAATTACAAAGGAAATTTACGTTTTGGGCCCTCATAGTAGGGTCACTTAGGGCGATTCGCTTCACATTAGGTGAGGAAGTATTTTGAGGGGCTTTTTCCCAAGCATTTTGTGCCGCTGAATCCGAAAATCGTAGTTGGGGTCATTCGTTAGCGGTAAGTTTCGCCCCAATTTGGGAATTTGGCAATTTGGGAATAAAATTGGCAATTACAAATTGCAGAATAGAACCAACGTCGTAGAGACCTCGTTTTGGACTCAAAATTGAAGCTTATTAAGAGTGCATAAAATGTTATTTAGTACTCCGTGGTTGTATCTGTTCGCATTACTGAACTATAAAGGAATTAGAGATAAGTGGAAAAAAATGGGAAAAAATATAAAAGGAATAATTTTTGGGGCCTTTAAATTTCACATCAAAGTCATGAAATGTTTCTGGCTGTATTGTTCTCATAAAGGCACTCCCGGGTCTGATTAATAGAAAAGGGTACCTTTTCTCTGACTGTCCCCTCATGGTCGTTTTTTTTATGACATACGGTAATGAAATTTCGCAAATAAATGTAAAATTTCATTGGCTATAATTTTAAAATTAGCTATAAACCCGTTAAATAAAATAAATTCATTTATTATATCGCACATTATCCTTCCCAGGTCTCGCAATGAAATCGTGTGTCATTTGCGGTGCAACTAACGGAGATGTGGTCCTTCGACCTCGGACGCCCAAAGGAGGATGTTCGGAGTATGCTGGCCAAGTGGGCTTCGAAAGGCGAATTCGTAGAGGCCCACAGGAGGTCCTCTAGAAGGGACGATTGGTCGTGGCACCGACAGTGCATTGCTAAAATCCAGCCCCACAAATTTCGCGAGGCAGTACGGAGATGAGAAACAGGACCTTGCGGCGGAGGCCGCCCCCCCCGGACCTTCAAAGGTAAAAAAGGGAATTTTTTTTTTTTAATTTTCGAAAAAATTTTCTTCGACATAAAAAATATTGCTTGATTATGGCCCTAGTGATTCAAGATAGGGAGCGCTAAGTGCGTGGCACTGATTTCCGGATAAAACGTCGCAGATGATGATAAAATCTAACTCGCAGTGCGAGGAGTGGAAACCGTGGGCCGCTTGGCCGCGAGGGCTTTTAAGCTAATAAACATTCTTTGAATACTTTTAAATTGATGTTTCGAGAAATATCTTATTTGCTAAAATTATTTTCATGCATAGGATTCCTGAAAGTATATTCCCATTGGTATTTTTCCCCCCCATTACATTCCCGACTAAATAATAAAGCTTTTATCCATCTCTACTTCTAGCCCTGCCACCCCCGCCGCCTCGAGTCCCCGCCGCGCCAGCGCTCCTATTCCCCCGGAAGGAATGCTTCTTCTGCGGTGATGGAGACAAGCCAATGAATCCTGCACCGGGTGAGCACGACCTGGAGTGCCAATCGAATCGTGAGGCGGTCCACAATGAACGAAATTCTGAGTGGAAAATCCAGCTTCCTCCCGACCTCGACGTCCTGGCTGCCGACGTGATGTACCATAAGGGCTGCGGGAGCATTCATGTCGTCAACAATTGCGGACAGTGGCCTCCACTTCAACAAGAGCCAGAAGATCGCTCCGTGATCGAGTTCGTGGAAGAGGTTAGCGAGAAGCTGGAGAGTGAGTGGTTCTCTCGATGGGAGAAATAGACGCATCAAGGAGCAGCATGGTGTTGGCCGCTCACGCTGGCGGATAAAGAACTCCTCTCCACCATGGTCCATTGGCTTGGAGTTCCCCAAGCCCAAGAACCCTCACGAACCCGAACTGGTTATCTGGCGGAGGCAAGGAAAGAGGCCTGACAAACCATGGGACAATCGAGGACTTCAGCTTGCTACACCTCCTGAAAGCTGCCAAAATCCTGCGTGAAGAAACCCTCAAAGAACCAAAACTGGAAATTCGAAGGAGACATGGGCCAACTTTAACCTTCCTCCCCCTCGTAAAGAGTTTCGCGACCTGGGTCGTCGGGGGGGAGCTGGAAGAAACAATCCGCGAACGGAGAAGGGACCCCTCGATCGTCAGACAAGTCCTCATGACAAACATTGAGTGCAAAGCAAGCTGCGACGAGCACCCAAGCTTCCCGGAACCCGAGAGACCCCTCTCCAGGTGGCGAGGGCGCTGGCCATTCATCAGGAGAACGGGGAGCAAAAGCAATGATTAAGATGTTCCACGGTCCCGGGCTGGCTATCTCATACTCCTCCCTTCTCCGCCTCGAGGCATCGCTTGCCCGAACGGTGCTCAGCGCTGGACGGCGAGATGGAGTGTTCATCCCGCGCCGCCTCGAGAAGGGCCTTCTCGTTCACTTTGCCATCGACACATCGATTTCCAAGAAGACACAGTAAAACGGGAAGGGCCCCTTTCCCACGGCACGGTTAGCGTTTGCCTTTCAAGCCCGGCCCATCTTCTCCGTCAGAGCTGGAGCCCCTCAAGTTTCATTCTGACGCTGCTGAACCCCTCCCTGCTTCCGTTTACGAGGTAAAGCCCCTGTCCCATGAACCGCTCGCTTAAGCCGAAGCTTCCCCCGCTCTCTTCGAGAAACCTCGCCCTCGAGAGCGCTGAGAACTCCAAGGACAAGGACACTCTCGTCCTACTCTCCTTCGGCATCGCTGCCTGAAAGACCTCCGCGGAGCATGCCCAGCTGGGCAGCCTTCAACGCCGACTCGGGATGTTCCGGCCTGTCCCACCGACGACAATCTGCACCTTGCCCATTCTCGACCTCTCCGCGCCAGAGTACTCGTCAATATTCACCATGATGACAGAAATGGAGAAAATTCAACAAGCGCTGAACGGCGATGGGCTCCGGTGCTGTTGCTGCCGACATGGCGCTCTTTCTCAAAGCTCCTGGGGATCAAGTTGAACTTGAAGAAGGAAAACTGGATCGTCCGCCTTGGCGACCTACACGTCGTCATAGCCATGCTTGCGGTGCTCGGTGTTTTTCCTGGAGGGGAGCGGCTTCGGAACGAGGTGCTCCACGAGTCGGGGTGTACGGACCCGCCACAGGTCTGGCAGATTTTGGCCGGAAAAACACGTCAACCGCGGAATTGAGGCAAAACATAATCCTCACAAAGTGCACTCTAGCTCTCAAGTTTTTCTTCCGGGGCAATGGAGAGCGCCGAAGAATTCGCCGTCCAGGAGTTGGCAGAGGACGGAAGACTGGATTCCTTCAAGAAAACCCTCGAGATCCTTGCACCCAAGCTGCAGATCCTGAGGTCAGCGGGATCAGACGACAGTCCCTTGAGCAAAGTTCTCCATGACGTACGTCAGATGGTCCCTGGGTTTTGAACTACACCAGGGCTGTGCGGACAGGAAACTGGGGCGCTGCACCTGAAGACGTTGGGGGAGTTCGGACCGTTCTTCTTCGCCCATGAATCGAAGCTCCTACGCCCGGTTCGTCCCGGTTTAAACGTGGCCATGATGCAGGGACCTCCGCCTCAAGAATCCAAGGCGTGGACGTACTTGGAGAAACACTGGGTCGTCCGTAAGTCGTTGGTACCTTTTTACGTCCCTTGGCTGCGACCATGCCTTGGAACGGTGAAACCGGACTCTGGGAAAATGACGGTGGGCTTGTAGGGATCACGAAAAATCCCTCGACGAGGACCAAGTTTTTTCTTGATTTCCCGACGAACTCTTGGCAATCAAGGCCAAATCATTCGGAAGTTCTGCTACGGCATCAAAGCACCACAAGGACAGCCCAGCGGTCACGAAGAAGACACACGAGATGACCAAAGGGTTGCTGGTCTTCTTCGCCGCATAACCCCTTCACTCGCGAGAAAGCCAACTCACCACCGTCCCCTTTCCCGCAAGGTTGTTCCAGATAAGATGGTGGAACGCACTGACAAGAATCAGGAGACTTTGGGAAGAAGCTCCCCTTGAATACGAAGAGGGAAGGATAGGACCTGCGCAGCAAAGTCCATGGGAGGTCCCCGCATCGTCACCTACCAATACATTCAAACGCTGGGCAAGAAAGGGCCCAAAATTTCAATCGGAGGGAAAACAGGTGATTGTCACGGGGTCCTCAGACTTCACTCGGCGCCTTTCTGCTCGCCCTCCAAAATCGACAGCAGTCTGGACCTTCGCACCATCATCTCCAACTATGACCTCCCCTGTTTCCCTCTTGCCCCTTTGACGACCAAGGCCACCCGCGGGTCCCGACAAAAAGGCCCTTCTCAGGGTTCTGGAGAAGATGAACGCGGCGGTCTCCACGGCCTCGCAAAACCCTTCATCCTCTCGCGTTCTGGTCCTCGACGGGATGGCTATCCTTCAGCAAGCACCCCGTTTCCGGCTCAGCAAACTTTAAGGACCTGGTTGGATCCCTCCTGCAGAGAGTTGCCCAACTGGGTGTTGGCTACGGGGAGTTGCACCTTGTCTTTGACAGGTACGACATCGGCGCGTCCCTCAAAGACAAGACGAGGGAACAGCGAGCCCGAGGTGGAGGATACGATATCGACAAGGAGGCAGCAGTCAATCAGGCCCCAGCTCCGTTCAATCCACTGCGGATTGTGTACTTTCCATGTAGGACGCCGTACACTTCAATGCCTCCTGCAGCAGTGACCCCTGGTACCTTAAATCCCGATGGTGGTCACTAACTGTCAGGACCCTAACTGAACCACAGCCCGTCACAGGTCGAGAGTAGTAGTGGTAACCGTTAACTCGGGGCTATCTGTGTGTGTTATGAGGTCTAATGTAGTGGTTGGTGTAGGCTCAGTGTGGAAGTTCAGGGGTGGTGCGGCGCCTTGCCTGGCGCTTTCTTGGGAGGCAGCAGTCAATCAGGCCCAGCTCCGTTTCAATCCACTGCGGTAGT